>BQNB010114797.1:0-21683 GCA_026074375.1 Tanacetum coccineum
AATAACACATGGGTTTGAGGATTCAAGGCTTCAAACAAGAGTTTATATATGATCTAACAAACCTTATGAAAGATCTAAAACAGAATATGAGCTTATTGAACAAGATTTAAGCTTACTTGAGCTAGAAATGGGTCGAAATGGGTTTTTCGGGTTCGTACGCCTAGATATGGATTCAAGACCTTCCTTCTCTTGATTCTTGGCTTGTATTCTGATCTTAGGGACCTTCTACTTCTTCCTTGGCCTGATTTAGAACTCCATTTGAGTGGTGATGAGTTTTTGAGGTGTGATTTGAATGGTTTGCATGTTTCGGCTATATATAGGGGTTAAATGACCCTTAGTGCCCAAGTTAACTTGGTGTAAGGATCAAGGTGCTAGAGTAGTGACTAATGAAGATTATAGGGTGAGTATGGAAGGCTAGAAAAATAGCTAAGCAAGGTGGAAGGTGTTGGAGGGGTTCGGCTAGAAAAGAGGTGACAAGGAGGTGATTTTGCAAACTTGGTGACCAAGGTGATGATGGAGGTGCTTGTAAGGTGGTAGGGTGGCTGCTAGTGAGGTCATGGTGATGCTTGAGAGGTGGTAGGATGCTAGCTTAGGTTAAACATGGGTCAAAATGAAAGAAAAATGGTGCCGGGTTGGTTCATTTTATTTCGCGTTACGATTTTTGGGTTTTAATTCGTGGATTAGGGTTAGGTTTAGAGATAAATTAGGGTTTAGGATTAAGGTTTAGTGTTCGGATTAGGGTTAGGATTAAGCATTAAGGTTTAGGATTTAGTTTTAAGGTTTTAAAGTGTAATTTGGTTTTAGGGTTTCATTCAGGGTTTAGGGTTTTTAAAACGTGTATTCGGGTTTTGGTTTAGGGTTTACATGTTGTGTATTAGGAGCTTGTAACACGTGTTTAAAATATGGTATAAAATCCTTAAGAAGAATGGAGGGAAAATGGCAAAGTTTGAATTCGTGCTTTAATGATTTATACATTGAGCTTTAGAAAGTTGTAACTTGATTTAGGAGGGAAAGGATATTCAAAAGTTGTGTATTAATACTTGTACACATGCTTTAGGGGCTTGCACATTCATTTTATATGTATACATTACATATAATTAGGGTTTTGATATAAACGTTAACGTTTAATGCTTGTTTTGAAATAACATTTTGAAAAGTATGTTAAATGAATAATGTACTTGGTAAAAATGATATTAGGATATAGACTTGACATGTTAGGATGTTTACATGATATAAACATAGATATAGATGGCATTGGTAGAGGTTTTGTGAGCTCGTTTACTTTAGAGATGAAAGTTACGTTGCATAATGAGATAAAGCAAAAAATTTCCCTGTATAAAGTGGTATATATAATAGATGGATTACAGTGCATCTAATTTAATAGATGGATAATTACATTGATGAAAAATATGGGTTGTTATAGTCTCCTTCCCTTAAAAGAAATCTCGTCCCAAGATTTAGTTGGATGCCAGAGTGATGTTTGAAAATAGATGTGGATACTTGGCACGAATTTGATCTTCCTGTTCCCATGTAAATTCTGGTCCTCTTTTAGAGTTCCATCTTACTTTGACTATAGGGATACGACTTTGCTTCAGTTGCTTGACTTCTCGATCCATGATCTCCACTGGTTCTTCTACAAAGTTGAGTTTGTCATCGATTCGAAGCTCTTTCATTGGAATGACAAGCGATTCGTTAGATAAGCATTTCTTTAGATTAGAAACATGGAAAGTACTGTGTATATTACTGAGCTCTTCTAAAAGCTCAAGTTTATATGCCACTGGGCTAATCCATTCAAGGATTTTGAAAGGTCTAATGTACCGAGGGGTAAGCTTTCCTCATTTTTTGAATCGGATGATACCTTTACGAGGTGATACTTTTAACATAACACGATCTCTAACTTGAAATTCTAAAGGCTTTCATCTTATATTGGCATAACTTCTTTGCCGGTCTCTTGCAGCTTGCAAGTGTTGTCAAATTTGCACTATCTTTTCAGTGGTTTCATGGATTATTTCTGGTCCCGTAAGTTGAACATCTCCAACTTTGGCCAGCAAACAGGTGATCTGCACTTTCGACCATAAAGTGCCTCAAATGGTGCTACTTTAATACTAGCATGGTAACTGTTATTGTAAGAAAATTCTACTAATGGTAAGTGTTTTTCCCATCCTTTTCCAAAATCTATAACATAGGCTTGAAGCATGTCTTCGAGTGTTTGGATGGTTCTTTCACTTTGTCCATCGGTTTCAGGATGATATGCCGTACTCATGTCTAATTGAGTACCCAAAGCACTTTGTAATGATTGCCAGAATCTGGATGTGAAATGACTGTCACGATCCGAGATGATAGATATTGGCACTCCATGCCGGGAGACTATTTCTTTGATGTATAACCTTGTAAGGGTTTCCATACTATCTGTCTCTCGGGTAGGGATGAAATGTGCGGATTTGGTAAGGCGATCGACAATGACCCAGATTATGTCATGTCCGTTTGAGGTTTTAGGTAGTTTTGTGATGAAATCCATTGTTATTCTCTCCCACTTCCACATAGGAATCTCCGGTTGTACTAGTAAGCCGGATGGCTTCTGACATTTTGCTTTAACTCTAGAGCATGTTAAACATTTGCCAACATACTCAGCGATGATTGCCTTCATATTAGGCCACCAATAGAGTTTCTTTAGATCCTGATACATTTTGTCAGAACCTGGGTGAATGGAATACTTTGATTTATGGGACTCATGCATGATCAAGTCTCTCAGATTACCAAAGAGTGGTAACCAACTTCGATTCTTGATACATCGGGTTCCATCAGGACGTATTTCACATGATTTGTCCATTCCTCGTAAGTTTCCAGCCTTGATGTTTTCTTCTTTGAGAGCTTCAATTTGAGCTTTAAGAATTTGTAATGGTAATTTTGGATGAATGGTCATAACTAATCATCTAACTCAGAGTGGTTTGATTCTTTCCTTCCGTCTTAAGGCATCTGCTATGAAATTTGCCTTCCTAGGATGGTAGCGAATTTCACAATCGTAATCTGCAAGCAATTCTAGCCATCGGCGTTGTCTCATGTTCAACTCTTTCTGATCAAGGATATGCTGAAGACTTTTATGATCAGTGAACACAGTACATTTGGTGCCATACATATAGTGTCTCTAAATTTTAATAGCGAACACTACTGCTCCTAATTCGAGATCATGAGTGGTATAGTTTTCTTCATTAGGCTTAAGTTGTCAGGATGCATATGCAATAACATTCTCTCTTTGCATTAACACCGCTCATAGACCTTGATGGGATGCATCACAGTAAACAACAAAATTGTCATTTTCTTCTGGTAATGCTAAGATTGGAGCTTCACGTAGCTTTTGTTTAAGCAGTTGAAAAGTTGTATCTTGGTCTTCGCCCCAGATATACTTCTTGTTTTTATGGGTTAATTCAGTCAAAGACTTTGCAATCTTTGAGAAATCTATGATAAATCTATGATAATAACCGACAAGTCCTAAGAATTGACGTATTTCATGTCTAGTATGCAAGAAGACATCATGTGCTGTTCTTATACCGCCCACCAATGCTTGATAGGTACCAGACTTTGAATCTTTGGCAACAACGTAGACGTCTGTACTGTCTAGGAAATGGATAATGGAGAGATATTATGAAGTCCATCAAAGAAGGACCATTTTAGATGGGACGTCCTCAATTTTTAGCTGGAGAAACTGAGGGTGTCATTCAACAAGGTCCAGTACGGCTAGAGCCTAGCGACCTTTCACTAAGAAAGAGGAAAGTATAAAGGCTGACAATCGTGCAAACCTATATCCCTACTCTCAAGGGTATACAAATGACATCTACTCGACTCCATCAATCACTATACTGATGCCAAGACATTGGGAAAACGTGAAAATGATTTCTGGAAGGTTCTGAGATACACAAAGGATGACAGGGAATCTCAATATAACGATGAATTTTTGAACACCTTCCGTCAAATCACAGGGAGAAGGCATTCAGGATACTATTAGGTTTACGAAGCTCATTAATGACATAGAAACATCAAGATGACCATGTCCAGGAGCACTATAATCAAAGTTGTGAACAACATTGCCTGTGTGGAGTAGATTCATAACTGAAGTAAAACTAAACAGAGGGTTGAAGGAGTCAAACTGTGACCAGTTGTATGCCTACCTAAAGCAACATGAGGTGCATGCAAGGAAACAGAATTATGAATGGAAAAGTTTCGTTCAACCAAATCCTGACCTTTGGCACTATTTCGGACGCCTCAGCGCAGCATAGCCAACACAATCATACCAAGTCCTTTCATTCCTCATCCGAACCATATCCTCTGACAACTTACAAATGAACTCAGTAAGTTCTTCAACAATAACTGATTGAAGTTTAACCAACTCACATCGCTCTTTCGTCACTTAATCGTACTAATCACATCTTCCTCAAACAAGACAATCAATTAAGCTTCGTCAAATGCAAGGTAACAAAGCTGATGTTCAAGTACGGGAAAGTTGTGGTTCAATATGTCCGAGGAAGATACAATGCGACTAATCAAGGAAGTCCATTTTAGAGAAACAATGCAAGAGAAATGGTGTAGCGGTAGTATGTAGGAGCTTCAAACGAAGGGCATGATTAATCTGGTCAACGAACCTCAATGCAACAACAGTAACGACTATGCACATACACATGAATGATTCGTTATATTAATTATTATTCCTAGGCCAAAGCGACTTCAAGATTCTACACGTCGAAGGATAAATGCGTACTAAATGCAAGCCCAGGAGAATGGACATTTCTGGATAAGAACAATCGTTGTTTCTTGTAGGAGAACAGGTTACCAACGCTATGATGATGAATGTGGATGATTCACCGAAATAATTGGACCCTCAATTTGGACCATATTTTGAAGCTGATAATGTGAATGCATTCGAACTCTATGTTGATGAGGGTCCCCCACTTCACAGACCATGTCATAAAAACATCCAGCGAGCCCACATCTGAAGATTCCAATTTACGAGAAGTCAGTGCCATCATAATGATTCGAAGATCCATTTGAGTTACAAGATTACATGATGCTTTTGTAGATCATAGATATTATCAAAAGTACATGAGATGCAATACGATGAAATAACACAATACAGTGTTGACTTGATGCTGTCCATTTACGATGATAGTAATAATTATTCCGTAATGATCATATGGTGGAAGACAACGCAGACAAAGTTGTACAGATGTAATCATCTTTCTGTACGGAAATGATGCACAAATAGTTCTATTCTTGATGAAATCATGACAGGGTATACAAAGTAACTTAACGAATAAACCGTGACTGGTAATGAATGACTCAGTACCCTCTGAACTTGCGAGATATAAGAACTAGGTCGGGGAATAAGGAAAAAACGGAGCAAAGTTTAAATTAACTGATAGAGAAACGAAAAAATGATGAACAAATGAGAATAATCATCTCGGACCAAAACAAAAGAAACTTCTTTAAAATCTGAACAATTACATTCAGCACAAATACTCCTTAGTTCTACAGTTGACCATTATAAGTCAAAGACAGAAGAAGTAACACTCTTGAAAAAGGATTTTAAACAAAAGGAAGATAAATTCCTTGAAGAATTTTTGGACATAAAGAAGCTAAAAGATAAGATTGAAGATAGATTATACAAACAGGATCAGTCTGTTCAAACAGTTCACATGTTGTGTCAACCAAAATCATTTTATGATGAAAAGCACAAGGTAGCAATAGGCTACAAAAATCCCTTATGTCTCACCCGTGCAAAGCAAGTTCAACCTGCCCTCTATAATGGTCATGTATTAGTCATGTCCAATCATGCACGCCCTGTTGTACATGACTCAGAGGATACTCGTGAGATATCTGAGATAACTAGGAAAAGAATGCTTGAGAAAATGAAAAGCCCTCTATGTGTGGAAAATAAAGTTAGGATTGCCCCCCAGATTACTCGAAGGAGAACCTTCTTGCAACCTTTGCTCCCCAAAGAAATCTGACCCCAGAACAGATATTTTGGTCCATAGATGACAACAACAGGAAAAAGGCTGAGACCTTAGCTCCAAAACCAATTTCAGCATTGACAGTGTATCCACCCAATACTCCTGTCAAGCTTGTCCCCAGAATTCTTCCAACTAAAAGTCAGGTGAAAATTAATCTTTATGTACTCACACAACTTTTTACGGAATTTGACAAAACTTGCAAAACTAGAATCACACCATCAGGTATTACAGAGGGGGAAAGAGGTTTTGAGCAAACAAAAAGATGTTACCTCACTGAAGTTATTCCATTTTTCAAAACTCTTAAAGAACACTTTGTTGGAGTTCAAACAGCCCTCTTTAAAGAAGTTAAAGAAATGAAAGAAATTTTTGATCAAATGAATAACGAAGTGGACAAGAATACTGTAGACAAGCAATGTGCTGAAATTGAAAAGAAAAACCTTCTCATTGAAAATGAGAATCTGATTGTTAATTGTTTGTCGACTCAACTGCTGTATGATGTGGAAAAATCACGTTGTCTAGATCTTGAAGCTGACATGTCTAAAGTTCATGATGAGTCAAAACTTATTTCAAAACTTGAAAGGGAATACCTAAATTTGCAATTAAAGTATCAACATCTTCAAGAAAGTTTTGATAATAACAAATCACACACAGTGCAGGAAGCTCCTGATTTTAACTCATTCTTTAAGATCAAGAATCTCGAACATCAGATTCAAGAAAAAGATAACGTGATTAGACACTTGAAAGATCTAGTCGCTAATGTGAATGACAGAAGTCGTGAGCCTTATAATGCTATAGATGTCACTGCTCTTATTGAACAAAATGATTGCGATAGAGTAGAACTAGAAAAGGTCAAACAACATTACAAGGAATTGTATGACTCAATTAAGATTACGCGTGCTCACACAAGTGAAAAGACATCTACCATGTTAAATGAGATTGAGAGTCTAAAAGCTCAATTGCGAAGCAAAGAGTCTTGTTTCACTAGTGACTATGTCAAACCAAAAGTTCTTGCTCCTGGCATGTATGCCATTGACGTTAAACCCATCCCTCATCCCCTTAAGAACAATAGGAGTGCTCATTTAAACTATATCAGCCATCTTAAGGAGAGTGTAGAAACAGTTAGGGAGATTGTAGAGGAAGCTAGAGTAGTTAAACCACTGGATAATGCACTTAACTATGCTTGCCGATACACTAAGCTATCTCAGGAATTGTTAGAATATGTGATTGGCACTTGCCCAAAACGTTTCAATGAACGAGATAACAAGGCTCCCTCTACCCCTGTTACTAGGAAAAAGCAAGTTACTTTTAGTGATAAACCAGGAACTTCATCTAGCAACACACAGAAACACAAAGTGCACCAGAGAGTTCAACAGACTAATATCCCTGTGATTCCCTCTACAGGAGTAAACGATTCCACTGAAGCAAGCGGATCAAAGCCTAGAAGCAATACAAAGAAAAATAGGATCCTGCCTGCTAAGAGTGAGAATAAGAAGAAAGTAGAAGACCACCCTAGGACAAATAAGTCAGTATGGACAAAAGTGAATCGGGTTGATTCTAGCATTAGCTCTAAGCGTGTTGTAATTAATTCGAATTCTGAATCTGTGTGCAAAACGTGTAACAAATGTTTAAACTCTGCAAATCATGAAATGTGTGTTGTTAATATTTTGAGTTCTGTGAATGCAACCCCCACTGTTAAAATTGTCTTGAATAAAGGGAAGCAGATTTGGAAACCAAAAGGCAAACTGTCTGATAACAGTTTGAACAAGACCAAGCGGGTTTGGAAAGCAACGGGCAAACTATTTGCTGATATTGGTTATCAATGGAGACCCACAGGAAAGAAATTCACCTTAGGAAAACTTAATTGTGGTTATCAATGGAGACCCACAGGAAAGAAATTTGCCTTAGGCGAACTGTGCCCTTTAACTAGGCTTCCTGTGACATGTACTACTATTTCAGCTAACCAACAGGACCCCAACACAAATTGGGGATCCGAAATTCCAAACCCTCCAAATTCGACTGTTTTCAAATGCAGGTGGTACAGATCATCCTTTGGTATCTGGACTCAGGCTGTTCAAAACATATGACGGGGAATCGTTCAAAGCTCAAGAACTTTGTGGAAAAGTTCATCGGGTCAGTCAGATTCGGGAATGATCACTTCGGAGCTATCATGGGTTATGGAGATTATGTTATTGGTGACAGTGTGATCTCCAGAGTATACTACGTGGAGGGACTTGGACACAATCTATTCTCTGTAGGGCAATTTTGTGATTCTGATCTTGAAGTTGCCTTCAGAAAGCATTCTTGCTTTGTTCGTGATATTAATGGTGCAGACTTACTTAAAGGTAGTCGTCGCACCAATTTGTACACGATATCGATTGATGATATGATGAAGTCTTCTCCAATATGCTTGTTGTCCAAAGCTTCCAAGTCTAAATCATGGCTGTGGCATCGTCGTTTAAACCATTTAAACTTCGGCACAATCAATGATCTTGCTCGAAAAGATCTGGTTAGAGGTCTACCAAGATTGAAGTTTGAAAAAGATCATCTTTGCTCAGCCTGTCAACTTGGAAAAAGCAAGAAGTTCTCCCACAAACCAAAATCTGAAAACACAAATATGGAAGTTCTTCATACCCTTCACATGGATCTGTGTGGTCCAATGAGAGTCCAGAGTATTAATGGGAAGAAATACATTTTAGTCATCGTGGATGACTATTCAAGATTCACATGGGTAAAGTTTTTGAGATCAAAGGATGAAACTCCAGAGTTTGTCATCAACTTTCTTAAGCAAATACAGGTTAGTCTTAAAAAAAATAGTCAGATACATCCGCACAGATAATGGAACGGAATTCGTCAACCAAGTTATGTCTGAATACTATGAAGGTGTTGGCGTATTTCATCAAAAATCTGTTCCAAGAACTCCTCAACAAAACGGCGTTGTCGAAAGACGAAATCGTACACTTATAGAAGTAGCACGTATAATGATGATATTTTCAAAAGCACCGATGTTTCTATGGGCAAAAGCAGTAGCTACTGCTTGTTACACCTAGAACCGATCCCTAATTCATACTCGTCACAACAAAACCCCTTATGAGCTTGTACATGATAAGAAGCCTGATCTTACATTTCTCTGAGTATTTGGTGCTCTGTGCTATCCTACAAATGATAGCGAAGATCTAGGAAAATTTCAAGCCAAAGCTGACATTGGGATTTTCGTTGGGTATGCTCCTAGCAGGAAGGGCTATAGAATCTACAACAAGAGAACTCGTCGATTAATGGAAACAATTCACGTCACATTCAATGAGATGCATTAGACAATGGCTCCTGTACGTATGAGTTCAAGACCCGAGCCTAGCATCATGACCCCTGGACAACTCAAATCAGGGCTCGCTCCAACCGATAAAGAGCTGGAGATGTTATTTCAACCAATGTTTGATGAATACTTAGAACAATCTCGAGTCAATGAACCAGTACCTTCTGCTACTGCAGTTAACGCTCAAGTTGTTCCACCTGGTACATCTTTGTCTACAACAATTGCTCAAGACGCACCGTCTACAAGTGCTTCATCGTCAACATCCGATATGCATCATCCAGTCCGACATCAAGGTATTGCAGAAGAACCCACTCTCGAAGACTCCCCAATCACTCACGATGTTCTACATCCTTCATTTAACCCTGTTACTGGAGAACCAGGTTCGGCACAGTCATCATCTGGGAATGTTAATTCAGCGGAACCCAACCAAGTTAATCAACCACCAGATCATCTCAGAAGATGGACCAAAGATCATCCTCTTGATAACATCGTTGGCAATCCCTCTCGTCCTGTATCTACCAGAAAACAGTTAGCATCCGATGCTTTGTGGTGCTGTTTCCATACGACGACATTCACACATGTTCAAGAACTCAACTAAATCCTAATCACCGAAATGCTACAAAAAAGTTGTTAGGATTTTTAATCTCACCCAAGTTAAAAGATTATAGTCGGATATATAAGCCAAAGGATATTATAAACGATATTAACCTCGAGTACAATATTGACATTACCTACAAAAAAGCGTGGGGTGGCAGAAACAAAGCGTTGCAAATTAATTCGGGTTGCCCCATCGAATCGTTTTCCGAATTGCCATTATACTTTCATAATTTGAAAATGGCAAATGAAGGAACGGTAACGCATATTGAGACAGATGATGAAGGGCGGTTTAAAATGTGTTTTGTTGCCTTCGGTTTTGCGGTACGCATTTACATGTTTTTTTAGTATTATCAATTTAATTTAATTATATCCATTATTTTATATATTAATCATTTGTTTAACAATAGATTCGTAGTTTCTTAACACATATGCGGCCACTTTTAATAACCGATGGAGCACATTTGAAAGGCATTTACAAAGGAACAAATTTGGTTTTGGTGGGAATGGATGGAAACAATCAAATTATACCTATTGCCATAGGTGTAACTCAAGGTGAGACTGGGGAGTCTTGGACATGGTTTTTCTCAAAGTTGAGAGAATGTATAGGTGAAGTTCCAAATTTGGCAATCATAACGGATAGACATCCGACAATCATCCAATCATGCAATACGGTTTTCCCGAATGCATTTCATGGATATTGTTGTAGGCATTTGATGATGAATTGCAAAATGAAAAGTGAAAAGCTGCAGGCTATATACTGGAAGACATGCAAAGCATACACACCCGAAGAATTTCAAAGAAGAATTACTTACCTTCGCAGCTTTAGACCGGAAGCTTACAAAAAACTTGAAGATGCTGGATTTGAAACATGGTCTAGAGCAATGTGCCCAGCTAATCGCTACAATTACATGACGTCAAACAGTGCTGAGTCGATAAATAATTTAACAAGGCATGTAAGAAAAGCGCCAGTAACGAAGTTGATGGAGTGGTACAGAGCGCTTCTACAAAAGTGGTATTGTGACCGCCGCGAGAAATATAAAGGTATGATAGTGTTAGATTTCTTTAATATTTACATTTAAAAAAACTTTTAATATTTTTTCTTAACGAATAATTATTTCAGATTCAAACGTTCATACTCTTAGTGACTGGGCTACTCATAAAGTGATGGACCGAATGCAAAAGAGCGCTAACTAGAGGGTGCACGGAATTCTACATTCTAAAATTTACCAGGTGGATGATCGTCGAAGAGTACATCGAGTAGATTTAAATACTCGTTCATGCAGTTGTCGTAAATGGCAACTTTCAGGTATACCCTGTGGTCATGTTATAGCGGTTGCTAGAGTTATGGGATGCACTGATTGTAGTGAATTGGCGTTAGGTTGGTTTAGGAAAACAACGCTTTATTCTACATACCAAGAGTTGGTATATCCGTTGGGGGAATCATCAACCAGGCACTGTCCTGATGGCTTGCAAGTTGTTAAGCCACCAAAAATGGATTTTCCTAAACCAGGCAGACCTAAAAAAACAGATCGTATCAAATCACAAGGGGAGGAACCGATACAAGTAAGATGTTCAAGGTGCAGTGTGCGTGGACACACAAGAGCGTCATGTCATGAACCAATCCCAAATTATGAGGTAGCTTACAATAATATCTTAACTTACTTAGGACATATTTTAAGTCATTTGGAATTACTAAAAGGCTTGCAATTACTTCATATTGCAACCCGGTTTGATGTCTGGGCATGGATTACTTTATATCCAAGCATTATGGGAGTATAGTAAAACAATGGTGATGGTAGAGCTGTTCGCCTGATCTTTTCATCTCAATGTCATAGACTACTGTTCTTTTAAATAGAATAAACGGGCGTTGTTTGAGGGGGAGAGTGTTTGTGAATAATTTGATTCATTCACTTAGGTTCTAAAAGATGTTATTAGGAAATCTTCAATGCGTTATTTAGGAGTGGTGTCTGCTATGTAAGTTAATATTTGTTGGTTGTTGGTATTCTAAGGGTTTAGATTTGATGGGGTGGTTATTTTTTTATGGTTCTGAATAATGTTTTCATATAGTTTTAATGTTTTGGTAAATTTTTTTAAATGCAGTTTACGTTTTGTGTTTTGTTTCCTAGCCTTATTAACCAATAGGGACTAAATTGGCCAATTGCTTAAACTTAGAAGATCCTTAGAAATACTTAAAACAAAAATTAAAAGAAGATGGAAACCTAAGGGACTGAATCTGCCAACTTACTAACTTAGGATATAAAAGAAGCGGCGAGTTGGTTTTTGGTCAAACTTATCCAAATCCTGTCAACGATAAAACACACACACACACTCTCACGCAACTCGCCGCCAAGAACAAAGCCTCAAATCTTTGATTTCCAGTGTTTCTTGCAAAGGTATTTATTGAACTTTAATCTATATCATTTATTCTATGTGTGTATCAATGGAATCGAATGAAAACACATTAAAAAGTGTAGAAAAAATAGATCTAGGGTCGTTTTAGATGAAAATGCCAATGTAGTGTTGTAATGTGTGATTTAGTTGCTGGGAATTGTTCATAAGGCATATATTACTAAGTTTTGATGTGTGGATTTCTGTCTCAAACAATAGTGAATGATTTGCTTATGTTTCTTAATGGCGGGTTGTCTTTTAGAAAGTAAAAGTCTGTGTGTTTGATGGAAAGAATGGTAGTAATGTGTATCTTATGCGTAGGAAAGCCTAGGAATGCCTTAGGATGTGATTAGTTTTGACAAAGGAGGTGCGTGGTTTGAATTTTAAGAAACCAGTCCGGATGGCGAGTTGCTTATGTTTCTAGGTGGCGAGTTGGTTATCTTATTATTATTTTATTCCAACAGGTAAACCGCCGTCTCTCGGCGGTTTGGTCGAATATTTTTATATATTAAAATATTCAACCCGCCCTTTTCAAATTTTATTCATGGCGGTTTAGTGCCTTCCTCGCGGCGGTTTGCTCGATTCTCCTAACGGCGGGTTGGCATTCTGCCTGGCGGCGGTTTGGGCTAAGTTTCATAATTTTGGCCCATTAGGCCTAATAATCTATCAAGGCCCCTTCGAATGACCCAGTTGCTTTTCTAAACCCCATCCGGGCTTAGTTAACAAGTAATTGATCCTGTTGGATAATTTTGCATCCTGTGTCCTCAAATGTAGATTTTCATCAAACCAGAGTTACCTCTGTTTTAATCAATCGTGGAATGACATGACTTTAATCAATGCTAAAGTTCTCTCTAACATCGTTTCTCTGCAATGTTTGTCTTCTTTGTTAATACTCTTTTGCAGAATACGATGGCAGAACAAAATGTTCCCACTCAACCACCGACAAGAACAGATGAGCAGATTGTACCTCGCTCTCAGTGGTTAATAATCAGGAAAAGCAACCTTCTTTTCAATGCTCAAAAGATTCAAAAGAACCCCATCTTTCAGATATCAGTGGACATCTTGAGTAATACCAAATCAGTTGTAACACCCCAAAAATGGGTCGCAGCGGAAAATATCCGGGATCGTTATCTTCATAAGTACAATAGCACAAGAATAAATGAGGATTTTATAGACAAATTTTCCCTATTACGAGCTGACCCTCGCCTCTAATTTATTTACCCTAACTTTAGATTTAACTAGCGATATTAACACCTCTTATTATTTGCACGACTGCCGTAAATGTGTCGTTCGTGTGATCACAGTAATTTCTCGTTGATTTCTTTGAAATTGTGATTATAAACATTTGGCCATTAAAGTTGCATCACAATGAAAAGCTTGAAAATTAGCCAATGAGATTTGATCATTTGTATGTAAGTAGAATCCAATAATGAATCTTGTCAATATTAGACTCATTGCACATCAACGTAAGCCAAGCATCTAAATTCACCTGAGAAAAAACATGATTAAAAGTTTTCAACCATAATGTTGGTGGGTGTCATAGAGTTTTCGTAGAAGTATAATGTAAATGTTGGGATCCAAAGATTTATAAGTATGTAGGACCATTTCAATCCTTATATAAGTCGCCAAAGTGCTGAAGGAGAGTAAATGTAGAACAAAAAGAGTTAGTAGTGGTTTATTGCTGTCGCCGCTGTTTTTAATGAAAAGTGTTCGAAATTAGTAATGTTTAATACAGTAGTATGGACAGTGAGATCGTTGAATTTTCCAGAATGTATGGTGTCTACTATAACAAGAATTACAGTACCACATAAATAAGAAAATTACTGTTTGCGCTAAGCTCATGGACACTGAAGCTCGACATATATGTATGCCAATTTAATGCACAAAATGGCCGTTGTAGTGTTCAAACCCGTAAACATTTCCAAATTGTTCCGACATGTACTGCATTCGTGGTTTCAGTACTGTCGAACACTAGTGAGAGCTACTCACTCCGAACAGGGATGTAATCCCAAAGTTAGGTCTATTTATACACTCGCGCCTCCAACCGGTCCTGCCGGTAGAGAAATTGATAGTTCTGATTATTTGGGCGATGGTGGGTTATGTTACTTAGGCACATGTAAACGGAGTTTGATCAACGATAAAACACTTGTGTCCAATAAAAAAAATTAACCATTGTATTCGTAAATAGCTTTGAGTACTTAAATTCATAAGTAGAAAATAGTGTGATATAAATCAAGCAGTTGAGTTCGAAATGAGTATGTAAACAATTTCGTAAACATGTATGCAAATGAGTATGTGACAAAGTAAGAAACCAAGTTTGTAATCAACCATGTAATTGTGTTTGTAATGAATTGCAAAATCAAGTATGTAAACCAAGTATGTAGAATAGTATGTAAAAGATATTGTAAACGAATATGTAAACAAGTTGTATTGAGCGTGTATTCTCCCCGAGATTTGTAAAAGTAACATGGTAAAACAAGTGAAGAGGGCTATAACTACACATTGATGATGAAGAACGATTTGCGGGAATGTACACATTGAGTACAAGACGAAACGGAATCTCAAACGACTCGAACCAAGAAGTTGCTGGTTTATCCTTTAACGGGTAAGACCCACTAGCCTTAGGGATGATTTGTCCAACCTGGTTCTTCCGATATATGAGTACGTCAACGTGACACAGTGATAAAAAGATTTAAGATTTATAGTTGTACTCAGTTTGGTGGTTGGGTTAAATAAATAATAAATAAATAAACGCAAGGCGTGTATTATACTCGCAGTATATATTACTAATAAAAATGTACCAAGTGTAAAAATTCACATCGTGACTATATACATAGATCACACCCAAAAGTATAATCGAAGCGTTTTTTAGTACACGATCAATGGTGTTGTATATTTACAATGTGACAATTAAAAGAAAATGGTTTATAATTATCTAATACCTTCCAAGTATTATATAAGACAGGTGATATAAAAAATAGGATGGACACTAAATAAATTTGACAACGCGCTCCGAAGATCCTCAAATAATTTTAGCAAGAAAGTTCTTTTATAAACATAAAACGCTCGTTTAAAGTTGTGGACTAGACTGATGAAATCTCTAAAATTATAGCTTACGTTTGATTATCGGGTCATCGCGACTTAAAATTTTTAAGACGTTTCAAGATAATAATTAAAGTAGATTTGTAAAAATTTACTAAACGTAGCAATTTATAAAAATCTCGACATGATCTGTTTGTTTATTTAAAGTTGTCCCATATTACACAACAAGTTAATCTTTTTCCCTTGATATCCATACATGTTGCAAACCCCAACCAAGTCTTTTAATAGTTATTATAAACACTGAAACCATAAATAAATAAATAAAATATTTATTTATCCAACACCTTATTTAGATCCGGGTTTTAATATTTATTAAACCTTATATTCGTATTTATTAGTACGGTTTTTTATATTTTTATACCAAACGCACCTTGCTCGTACTAAAAACCCAGATCCAAACGCTCCCCTTGGTGCAATTCTGTTAACCAAACACGCCCTTATGTTGCCCGCTGTACCAAACACACCTGTTTGGGTGTTAAACCCAAAACCAAACACTCTCTTATGTGTTATCTATCCAACCAAACGCGTCCTAATCTGTTTTATCAACAGCCAAACGCACCCCATGTATGTTTTAAGCAAACCAAACGCACCCTAATCTGTGATATAACCAACCAAACGCACCCTGGTCGACTCTATATCAACCAGACCCCATACCTTTACCTGGTCAGTGACGAGCTCATATGAAACAAATTCGCCTTTTGATGCCACTATGAACACACCAACGCACCCTGCTGGTGTGGTGTATAACCCGAACGCCACCCTAATCTCCAAACAGCCCAAACGCACCTAAAACTGGTGTATTATTCAAAACCAAACGTGCCATTGCTCACTGGAAACCAAACCGGACGCACCTTTTATAACTTCCAAACACACCCTTTTTGGTGGTGGCGTCGCGACTGTGACGTGGGGGTGGAGATGGTGAGGTGGTGCGGCTGTGGTGATGGTGGCTGTGATGTTATGATGATGATGATATAGATGGTGGTGATGTGGTGATCTTGGTGTCGGTTGTCGGGGCTGTGGAAGTGAGGATGGTGCGTGGATGGAGGAGATGATGGTGTGTTGGTGGCGTCGGTGGCATTGGCCGGAGGTGGCCGGAGGTTGGTGGCGGCGCCGGATTAAGGAGAGAGAGAGGGAAGAGATGGAAATGAGAGTGTAGGTTTTATAAAAATATGAACCCTAATGTGTATGTGTTATATTTATATATAAAAAAGTTTTAAAATGAGTGGAAAAGAGTTATATGTTTTAGGTTAGTGTTTGTAATATAACCAAAGGGACCATAAGTGTAAAATGTGTGTTCGGAGAATATAATGGTTCGGGGCTCATTTGGGCCAGTAACGATTTATTCAGGCGACGGAACTTTTACGCCATTGCGTTTTTTTTAAATGATTTTTCCATGAAGTATGAATATTCACATGACTAGTTTTCGTAAATGTTTTATAAAATTTATATAAAAGTGTTTATTATTTCTTTGGTAGTCATTGGGTATTACCCGAAAGCTTTGTCCGTAAAATAAACTTTGATTTACACATTCGCATTTTTAAATAAACGCTATTGAATAGAATCTTAACTAATTTATTAAATATTTTTATTTAATAAAAAGTGATAATTAAATATAAATTTAATTATTCTTTGGTCGGTACGTGTTGTGTTCAAAATTTTGCGAGGCTATTTTAGTCATTTTCTGCTTGGTTTCGCGTTTCGGGTAAAACTGAAAAGTTGTCTGAAATATCGTTTTACATCAAATTGCTTTAGAGTCCGAATAATGAAAACGTGATTTAGCTACTCGTTTTTGATAAGTCAACTTAGGAAGAACCTATATCTTCTCGTTTTCAAGTCAAATAAATTTGTACATGAGGTATGAAATAGTAAATATGATTTATTATTTAAAATATGTTCCGAAAAATTTTCCGGCCATGCGATAATTGCTTTTATTAGTCAATAAAACGTCAAAAGTCAAAAAGTCGAGTCAGACTCGAAAAGTCAAAGGTTAAAATAGTCTTTTAAAATTTCGAAAATTCTCGGATGTTACAGTACCTACCCCTTAAAGAAATCTCGTCCCGAGATTTAATTTGTGTTAACCGATTGAGTGACCAAAAAAAAGATTTAAGATTTAATAAACCGGTCCTAAACAAGACGCTGATACTTTATTCAACAAAATTTTAAATGTTTCGACACTTCTCAATGTACTAAAAAATTTTGGCTAGGTTTGACCAGGATATTTAATCCCTCAAATGTAGTATCTCCAAAGATAATCATTTTACAGGTCTTATGGCATTGGGTGTAGTCACGTGAGTATGTCTGTTTTTTTCTTTATGTTGTAATTAGTCTCAACTGTTTACGGGCAGTGTCTAATTTCTGATATCCGTAATGATCGATGATTAATAACGGACAAGGCTTATGGATGTAAGTACCCAACTTACTTGGCAGTACCAGGATGTATCGCGACCTAAGTATGTGTGTACTAATTGGGTCTGAAATGTTTTAGTTCGTCTGTCTCTTTCGTTTCATAGGTGTTTATCTGTTTATGGAGGGTTGCATCTACCATTGGCTAAGGTTGTACCAGTCGGGGGACCGTCCAGGACCCAACAGACAGCGGACTAAACGATCAATACTATAACAAATGATGATGGTGACTGTCGAGAATTGAGGACATTTCGAGAAACAATATTCCTGAATAAAGTTCAATCAAATGAGAGGAGCTCGCGAGGGAGGTGCTTTTGCGATAGACGGCCGGATTATGGTACTCAGTCGGTTAGTTCGCATGAATTCAGCTCATTAGCTCAAGTGTGTAACACAAGTTGTTAGTTAGTTCCACGAACAGTTCTTGATCGCGAGGATTAGCAACGGCAAAAGTAATAACTTAAGAATGTGATAAGGTAGCTCCATAGTGTGTGTGTGTGTGTGGTGTGTGTGTGTGTGGGCATTAAGATTCTGCTGAGTAGTAAGACCCGAGTGTGTCTCTAGAACCTTTTTAACGGACTTTCAGGTGATTAGCGAGGGTTCGAGTTTAATACTCGTGTCATATTGGATACCATTAAGAACCACTCATTTATAATTTATTATTTGCATAAAGAAGCGTCCCAATTTATGTAAATAATGAATTGATAAACTTATGGTTCGGTGATTTACAATTTCTTTATTTAAACTGAAGAGGCGTCCCAATCCATTTTAAATAAAGAGATTATAAATCATCTACTAATAGATTTGTTTCATGATTATATCACGCGTTAACACCAAAGTTTTCAATGGTGTGTGAATGACATAAACGATGCCGAATGCTCTATGAGTATAGAATGAGTATTTAGAATCGTCTTCGGAGGACGGGGAAGTTGTTAAAAACAATCAGGAGATCGACTTAGAGTTTAAGACAGTTTAATGAGTACTCGGTTTGAGTAAATATAGGTAAAGATCTCTATGAAGGGAATCAGTATATCGATTATCATATTCAATCTTCCTATTACAAGTCTCCCCACATAAGGACTTGTAATACTTAAATTAAACATTAATCCCATGTAAACAGAACTGTTGACGGGCTTTGTTAACATAGCATTATCATATCAATCCTTCATATTTCATTGTTCCCGCCCATACAAGAACTGGTAATACTTAGATTCATGCATAATTCCATGTAACAAAAAAATTATTGTCGATCTTCGTGTAATACAATATGGTATTAAGCTTCATGAAGAAAATTAAATAATATTCTTAGAGACCATTGTTTAACTTACAATGTCTGAGAACGAAATGAGACCATTGTGCAACTCACAATGTCTAAGAAGTAAGATGAGACCATTGTATAACTCACAATGTCTGAGGTATAATTGAGACCATTGTGCAACTCACAATGTCTTAAGAAATGCTCTGGTATTTATATAAATAACTCTTATATAAATAAACGTGCGATATACGCAAAAGATGTAAGCATATATATTACATATATGTATGTCACATAAGCACTTAATGCAGCACGTAATGTAAGCACATAAGCAAGTAACGTGTATGCACTTTGAAAATGTTTGATGTGATGCAATGTTTGTGAAAACGGTTATAGTCTAGGGTAAAATATGCAACCTAGTTCTCTATAACCTTGGCTCTGATACCAATCTGTAACACCCCCAAAAATGGGTCGCAGCGGAAATATGTCCGGGAGCGTTACTTCATAATACAACAGCACAAGATACAGGAGAACGACCTCTAATGTGTCGTTTGAAAAGTAATCTCGTTGATTTTCTTAAAAATTGATATAACATTTGTCCCATAATTGCATCACAATGAAAAGCTTGAAAACAATACAACGAGATTTGACCATTTGTATATAAGAAGAAATCCATGAATGAAATCTTGTCAATTTAGACTCCAATGCACATCAAGTAAGCCAAGCATCTAATTCACCTGAGAAAAACATGCTTAAAAGTGTCAACATTAAAGTTGGTGAGTTCATAGAGTTTTGTAAGTATAAATGTAAGTGTTGGAATCCAAAGATTTATAAAGTATGTATGATTATTTCAATCCTTATAATAATTGCCAAAAATGTAAGGGTAAATGTAGAACCAAAAGAGTTTAGTGTTTATTGCTTCGCCGCAATATAATGAAAAGTGTTCAGAAATTTGAAATGTTCAATAAGTAGTATGGACAGTGAAATCGTTGATTTTCCAGAATGTATGGGTCTACTGTAACAGATACAACACCACATAAATAATATCTACTGTTGCACTAAGCTCATGACACTGAAGCTCGACATCTATGTATGCAATTTAATGCAAATAAAGGCCCGTGTAGATGTCCAAACCCGTAAACATCCAAATTGCTCCGACATGTATGCATTCGTGTTTCGGACCTCCAAATACGTGTGTGCTACTCACCCGAAACAGGGATGTCTATCTCCAAATAGATCTATTTATAGACTCGCACGCTCCCTCAACCGGTCATCCAGGCATAGGAATTTTATCAGTTATGATAATGGGCAATGGGGGGTTATGTTAATGAGGCACATGAAAACAGGTGATGAGAACCGAAAACACTTGTGTCCAATAACATTAAACCATTGTATTCTGTAAATAGTTGAGTTGTTAAATCCATAAGTAGATAATAGAGTGTGATATAAATCATAGTAATTGGAGATTGTTAATGAGTATGTAAACAATTACGAAACTGATGAGCGCTACTCACCCGAACGGGGATGTCAATCCCAAATAGATCTATTCATAACATTCGCGCTCGCTAACTAGCAATTGACAGTTCATGATAGTGGGCAATAGTGGGTTTAGCTACTTAGGCCAACTCGTAATATGTTTAAAAGAGTACTTGCGTCCAAATGTAAAATGATGCATGTTTCTCACCCCAAAGTTGTAAAACAATGTAATTGTATAAAAGCGGGGCTATGAACTCACCGTAAGTGAATGATTGATTATCTAAATCAAGTAAGTGAATCGCCTCGGCAATTTGAATGCAACCTAATTAATTATAGGCCGTATGAGTATAATGTATTTCATATAATTAAAACATCACATGTCGTATAGTTACACCACCACCTAATAGTTTTTATTAATTCTTTAAAAGTTAAAACAATAATTAGCTCGTACTTTGTTAAATAGAAACGTGTGTACTCGTATCCGTAAGAAAATATTATTTTCGTTTACTAATGTACTATTTGGAAAAATATAGGATTTAATGTTTTTATTGATTACATAATGATATTTCATTATTAGTTTAGTTGCTTTATAAAATAATGTATAAAAGTAATAATTACTGTTCACATCAGTGCCTAAAACTGTTTTTATATAGTTAAATATATATAACTTATAAAATTCGTAACTTGTTCGTTATGATTCCGTTTTTTGAGTTCTTTATGTCCGTGGATTCGTATTAAGGAAATTTATCAAAATATTATATTTATTAAATTTAAACCCCTGATGAACAATAATATTTACTGTTCATAAAAGTTTGTTTTTATATAATTAATTATATACAACTTGTAAAATACGTAACTTGTTCGTTATAATTCCGTTTTTCGAGTTCTTTATGTCCATGGGTTCGTATTAAGGAAATTTATCAAAATATTATATTTATACAATTTAAACCTCTAATGAACAGTAAATTTTACTGTTCATTATAGTTTATAAAACTATTTTTATAAAGTTAATTATATATAACTTCTAAAATTCGTAACTTGTTCGTTATGATCCTTGTGAAGAGTGCTATTTTTATAAAATATAAAATGTAGGGCTTATGGTTCGAATTCCAACAGTAGCTATAAAATATAATTAGGGTTTTTAATTAATAAA
>BQNB010114800.1:792-18843 GCA_026074375.1 Tanacetum coccineum
GGGAACTTCCAGGATCCCTCGCCGATTGTCTATCCGGCTGCAACTAATGGGGCTGTAAGCAACTTCAAGATCCAGCCGAACCTCATAGCGATCTTACCCATGTTTAGAGGTCGTGAGGAGCCATACGCACATCTGCGGGAGTTCTTCTCCATTGCAGATACATACCAGGTTAATAACACCACTAAGGATGGGTAAGACTTTGCCTTTTTCCTTTTTCTCTTAAAGATCAAGCTAAGGTATGGTTCACATCTCTCGAACCAGGTAGTATTCACTCATGGTCTGAAATGCAATCCGCATTTCTTGATGAATTTTATTCTATAAGATTAAATCTTTTCGTCAAATCCCAGGCGAGCAGTTTCACGAAGCTTTTAATAGGTTAAAGGAGTTGTTAAGAACTTGCCCTCATCACGATATTCTAAAATAGGAGCTTGTCAAAGTCTTCTATGATGGTTGGATTATCATAACCAACAATTTGTGATGGCAACTAGTGGGGGTATGTTTTTCTCACGACCCATGGAGGAAGAATATGAATTTTTTGAAAAGTTGAGCAAGGGTTCCAAGACCCAAGCTTCGGTGGATCGAAACAACAACCACACATCTTCCGCCAATTTTATGTCTAACCAACATGGCACAAATTCTGAAATTAGTGAGTTAAGTAAGAAAGTTGATCTTTTATTGAGAAATCTAGGAAAAGGTGTCCCGAATGTGTCGCAGGTGTCGCATGACACGTGCTCAATGTGTGGTGATCCAAGTCATTCGGTCAATAATTGTCAAAGTTAGGGAGCGCCATCAAATGAGGAGGTAAATGGAGTCTATGGAAACCATCCACGAAACGACCCATTCTCCGAAAGCTACAATCCGGGATGGCGCAGTCATCCCAACTTCCGTTGGAAAGATGACGACAATCGCCCAAACAATACCCAACAATAAAACTATGGTTACAAACCAAGGTATAAGGGTGGCGATTCATCTAACTTCCAACAAAATTACCAACAATGGCCACAACAATACCAAAATCACGGTCAAGGTTCAAGCAATGGCCAATAATCCAATGTTGACCAAAAGTTTGACTTGATCCTAAGTGAGTTAGCCAAGTCTAATCAAGGTGCAAACCTAAAGTTTGAGTCCCTCTCTAAATCTGTAGTGAATCTTGAAAGACAAATGGGGCAGTTGGCCGAAGAGGTGCACAAACGAGAAGCGGGTAAGCTTCCAAGCTATCCCACCCTCAATCCAAAGCATAAGCCAAATGGTCCTAAGCATGTCAATATGGTGACATCTCTTTGAAATGGTAAAACCTACAACAATGACATCAAAATTCCAAGTATGCATAATTTTTCACATGATGTCGAGGATTTCGTTACTGATGACGAAATTGATGTTGAAGGTAAAAAAGCTGATAATGTTAAGTCCAATTCTGAGTTGGTAAACGATTTGTTAAATGATTTTCCAAAACCACCAACACAGAATCCTGAAGCTATTGAATCATCCAAAGTTGGGGAGGGTGGTGTGTCAAGCACAACCACTCCTTACCCTGCAGCTTTAGAAAAATTGGCATCCGCACGATTAGATAAAAAGGGTCCTCATTCTGAGGATATGTGGGAGACTTTCAAGCAAGTAAAGATTAATCTCCCCCTTATTGATGCTATTAAGCAAATTCCTGCATATGCCAAGTTTTTAAAGGACTTGTGTACCCAAAAGAGGAAGCTGAAGGCAACTTTGCCTAAAAAGATTGACCTAACTGAGCATGTCAGTGCAGTCTTATCTAGCTCTCTTTCTCCCAAATTTAAAGATCCTAGAGCACCATTGATTGTAGTTGTGGTGGGAAATATTGCCATTAAGAAGGCGCTCCTTGATCTCGGTGCTAGTATCAACATCCTTCCTGCTAGTTTGGTCGATAAGTGTGACTTAGGAACTCTTCGTAAGACTGACACTATAATTTCCTTAGCCGATCGATCTACCAAAATTCCTAGAGGCATCTTAGAGGATGTTATTGTGAAAGTTGATGACTTCTATTACCCAGTTGACTTCTTTGTTATGGACATCGAGTCACCATACAAGGATGTTCAACCAACCATTATCCTTGGGCGACCATTCCTAGCCACGATAGACGCTAGCATTAATTGTCAAAATGGCGCCATGGATATTGCTTTCAGTAATAAGAAGCTAAGATTGAATGTGTTTAATTTTGTGAATTCTCCCACTATGAATGAATGTTACCAAGTGGATGTGATCGATGAGGAAGTCCAAAAGCATGCACCCCGTATGCTTAAGGACGATCCTTTGGACTTTTATCAAACTGGTGAGAATGAGGAGATTCTTGATATTGCTGAAGTACAAGAGATTCAAGAGTGTTTGGTCAGATCTTTAGACCATCAAAGACCACCGTGGTCTTATAAAGTGGAGCCCATGCTTGTTAATTTTAACATGGCCACAAAGCTATCGCTAAAAGTGCCTCTAACTCTTGAGCTGAAACCTTTGCCATCCAATCTCAAATATGCTTTTCTAGGTCCTAACAATACTTTACCCGTTATTGTTGCTTCTGATCTTTTTGGATCACAAAAGGAAGCACTTTTAAAAGTGCTTTCCAAGTATAAAGCAGCAGTGGGATGGACAATTGCAGACTTGAAAGGAATCAGTCCTTCATTATGTATGCACCGAATTGTTACGAACCCAGATGTTAAGCCATCAAGAGATGCGCAAAGGCGTTTGAATCCTAATATGAAGGAGGTAGTGAAGAAAGAAGTTCTCAAATGGTTAGATGCTGGTATCATCTATCCCATCTCGGATAGTAAATGGGTAAGTCCCACGCAAACGGTGCCTAAAAAGGCTGGTATCACCGTTGTGGAAACCGAGAGTGGGGAAAAACTCACCACCCGACCAGTGACCGGGTGGAGAGTGTGCATAGATTACCGTAAGCTAAATAATGCCACATCTAAAGATCATTTCCCACTACCTTTCATTGATCAAATAGTTGAGAAGCTTTCTGGTTAAAAGTTCTATTGCTTTTTGGATGGGTACTCCAGGTATAATCAATACCCATCCATCCTGATGACCAGGACAAAACCACTTTCACATGTCCTTATGGGACATTTGCATTTTGTCAAATGTTGTTTGTTCTGTGTAATGCACCCGCTACCTTTCAGCGGTGCATGATGAGCATCTTTTTAGACATAGTAGGAGAATTTGTAGAGATATTTATGGATGATTTCTCCATCTTTGGTCAATCTTTTGAAAGCTGTTTGGGTTAGCTTGAATGTGTGTTTAAAAGATGCACCGAAACTAATCTAGTGCTTAGTTGGGAGAAGAGCTATTTCAGGGTTCGTAAGGGAATTGTATTGGGGCATGTCGTATCTGAAAAAGGATTCGAGGTTGATCGTGCCAAGGTGCAAATAATTTCAACCCTTCATCCTCCCACTAAAATTAAAGCTATGCGATCTTTTGTTGGTCATGTAGGGTTTTACAAGCGATTAATTAAAGATTTCAGTGCTATATCAAAACTTCTTTGTTACTTACTCTTAAAAGATGCACGATTTGACTTTAATTAATCATGCCTTAAAGCATTCAATATGCTTAAGCAAAAGCATGTAGAAGCCCCGATTTTGTAGTCACCTGATTGGTCGAAGCCTTTCGAGATCATGTGTGATGCGAGCGATTATGCCGCTGGGGCGGTGCTGGGACAACGGGCTGATAAGAAACCCGTTGTAATCTTTTATGCTAGTAAGACTTTCTCCGAAGCCCAAATGAATTACACCACTACTGAAAAGGAATTGCTAGCTGTGGTTTTTGCTCTTGATAAGTTCCGGTCATATATTTGGGGGCACTCTAAGGTGATAGTATTTTCAGATCATAGTGCCTTGAAACATTTATTGACCAAGAAAGAGACTAAACTGAAAGGTTGCAATAGTGGATTCTGCTCTTACAAGAGTTTAATCTGGAAATCCGAGATAAAAAGGGGTCGGAAAATGTGGTTGCCGACCATTTGTCCAGGATTATCCCTCCACCATTCAACCCATCTGACGTCATCAAAGAAAGCTTTCCGGATGAAAGCTTATTTGAGGTTTCTAAGCTCCCTTGGTATGCAAACATTGTTAACTACCTTGTAGTTAAAAAGCTTCCGGATTACTGGTCCAAACAACAAAGACAATACTTCTTTTCTCAATTGAAGTATTATTTTTGGGAGGATCCGGAGCTTTATAAAGTGTGTGCTGACCAAGTTGTTAGGAGGTGTGTTCCCGATCACGAGCATACGGACATATTGGCTCATTGCCATTCTTATGCGTGTGGGGGACACTTTGGTGCGACGAAAACTGGGCACAAAGTCTTGCAAAGCGGCTTCTTTTGGCCGACTATATTCAAGGATGCCCAGTCTTTTGTGAAAGCATGTACTCGTTGCCAGCAAGTTGGTGGGATTTCAAGGCGTGATCAGATGCCTATGAATCCTATACTTGTTGTTGAGATCTTTGACGTGTGGGGTATTGATTTTATGGGACCATTCCCTACCTCCCATGGCAATGTGTACATTTTGGTGGCAGTTGACTATGTCTCTAAGTGGGTAGAGGCTGAGGCTACAAAAACAAATGACCATAGTGTAGTTCTTAAGTTTGTTAAGAAAAATATCTTTGCTAGGCATGGAATCCCCAAGGCCATCATTAGTGATGGGGGTTCCCACTTTAAGAACTTTAAATTTGGGAAGTTATTAAAACACTATGGGGTTAATCATAGAATAGCTACCCCTTATCACCCACAGACTAGTGGACAGGTGGAAGTATCTAATAGGGAGATTAAGCGAATATTAGAAAAGACCGTTCGTAGTGATAGGAAAGATTGGTCCTTGAGGTTAGATGATGCCTTGTGGGCATATAGGACGGCTTTTAAGACCCCTATTGGGATGTCACCGTATAGGTTGGTATATGGCAAGGCGTGTCATTTACCGGTAGAGATAGAACATAGGGCTGAGTGGGCAATTAAGCAGGTTAATCTGGACTTAGATAAGGCGGGTAATTCTAGGAAACTTCAATTATCTGAATTAGATGAAATTAGACGTGATGCTTATGATAGCTCCCGGATTTATAAGGAGAAAACTAAGGCTTTTCACGACCGACACATCACCAAGAAATCTTTCTTGGTGGGTCAAAAAGTTTGGCTATTCAATGCTAGACTTAAGCTCTTTCCGGGAAAATTGAGAAGTAAATGGACAGGTCCATACGTTGTTACTCAAGTCTCTCCACACGGAGCCATTGAAATAAAAAATATGGTGGGTGGAGAGCCGTTTAAAGTTAATGGACACCGTCTAAAGCCGTATGTTGTGTTGGAGAGTGATCAGGCGAACACGGTTGATGTGGTTTATTTGGAACCATTTCAACCGTCTCAATAGCTCCAATGAGTTATGTCGGGCTGATGACGGTAAACTTAGCGCTTCGCGGGAGGCAACCCGTGGTTTGTAGTGTGTGTGTATTTTCTTTCCAATTTTTTTTTGTGTTAAAAACTTTGTGGGTGTGTTCACTATAAAACCTCACGAGACTAAACTCGTCCACTCGGGCTACCGAGTGGTTTAAAGGCTTGTTGCATACGCTAAATGCAACCGTGATTCCTACGAAAGTGAGTTAGGTTTTTGTTGTTGTGAGAGTTTGTCAAAGTGATTTTAACCAAAATTTCAACTTAAAGTTTTTGCATTAGGGACAATGCAATACTTTAAGTTGGGGGGATGGTGTTACATGTTTTTGTGTGAAATTATGGTAAAAAATGGGTCAAAATGTGATTTTTGGAAAAATTGAAATTAAAAAAAAATTGGAATCACATTATAAGAGTCGTGTGCTAATTGGATGTGGAAGTTTCTTCTACATATATTTTGTTGAGTGTTTGCAGATTCTGAAGATTAGCTTGTGGATGAATTATTGGAGCAAACTAGAAGATCTGGCCATGATTATAAGGTGCACCCGATTCCATTGTATAATTTGGTTATATAATTAATTTGATTGTTTGCATGTAGTTAGGCATATGTGTAATTAGTAGATGATCAAACCATACCTGATTGATTTTTCCTACTTACTTTTGCTTAGAACGGGAAGAAAGTTAAAATAATATAATATGAAATATAATAATATAATAGTTGGGTTAGGACACTTAAATTGATCTTATCCGGTTCGTCACCCACGCACGGTAGCCATAGAAAAGAGTTGGAGAACTGTCATAATTATTGGTGGTAGTCATATGCTGGGCTTGCCTATCTGATTCATCACCCGCGCAAGGTGATATTTTAGTTGTTAGCATGGGTCAGACGCCATTTCTTATGATGGATAGCATTGCACTTAGCTGGGAAAATTTTATGTGAAATAACCCAATCCTTGTATTGTTGTCAATGAAATTAGGAAGGTTGGTTTAAGTTAGTGCATTGATTAATTAGACTATGTGATAGATAACTCCATCATATGATATACCAGTAGGCACGAAGCATAGCTATTCCCATTTAATTAAAACGAACTAAATTAACCGGTTCCCGTGTGCCGATGTGTCTTAGTATGCACCTATAGCATAGATATTCATTCTTCCAAATGATTGGTCTTTATATCAACCTTAAAAGGGGTGTATAAAGCATTCGGGGTGACTTGTATAAGAAACGGTACCTGATAGCTATAAAGGAGTTTATGTATGTTATGAACAAAAATGCTTGAAATGTGAAGTAAAATTCATGTGCAAAAATGAACAAAAAGTGAAAGTATGTAAACTAAAGTATGATGTCTTATGTACTCTCGAAAAAGTGTGCTCCTACGGTATAAAAACTCCGGTATTATAAAAGGTGTAAGGTATTATCATCTCTTGTTTTGGATTCATGTCTAGATTGATTATAAGGGTGTATTAAGTATGTTGGGCACATGGTTAATTATATGAAACATAAAGTAAATGGAACAAATGGGAGCGGTTTTGTTAAGTGTTTAAGAAGGACAAAAATATTGGTAATCATTTTGGATTATTGGTCGTATATGGTGGTTATTAGTGTATTAGGTTGAAGGATGAGGATCCTCTCAAGTTTATCCTCTCATGTTGGTCAAGTTGAACCAATCAAGAACATGAAAATGATAAAATGGGACCACCACTAATTAATGGAAATAATTTACTATTTTGTCTAATCTCACATTATCACTAACATGAGAGAACATGAGAGAGTTAAACATTAGAGGATCTCAATCCTAGGTTGAATTTGATCTTTTTGATGGAATTACAATGGTATAATTAAAAACTATGTAATTAACATGCAAAGATATAGTAGATTTCTTCCTCGAGACGACTAAGGGTTAAGTCAGGGAGGTTTGATCGGTGTATTTTACATACACCTCATAGCATGTTAATTACGCATAGTTGTATTGTTTTTCGTTGTTATACATGTACTTTGAGGTGTTTTGTGATTATGTAGGTTATGGATAAAATGGAGCTAAAATTGAGACTTTGTGAGCTAATGGTGAAAAGACATGTCGCGATGTTTTGGTCATAACTTTTTTGTCCGAGCTCCGTTTTAGGTGATTCAAAAAGCCACAGAAAGAGAAAAAGATTGTCTTTATTTTTATGTGGTAAAATACCCAAAATTCTGCAGTTTACCTCGTGGTTATATCTGTTGAAAAGCCAATTCGTGGTTGGGCTTCATAATTCATATTTTGAGCCTTAATTATGCATCAAGGAAAGAAAAGAAAATAAAACCCACAATCCATTTAATGTTTTATGTTTTGGAGGCTGGGTCGGTTAGCAGAAAAGAAAGAAAACCCAATTGTTGGGTTGGGCTTTGTTCTGATGCGGAGAAGACACAAAAGAGAAAAGGGTTTACATCCCTTTTAGTTATAAACAAGCATAATTGTCTGCGCGTTGCTGCGGGGCGTTATTTTTTTTATCTTTTTTTGCTTAGTGTAGGGCGGTTTTTTATTGCGTAAGAGCTGGACCTTTAGCGTGTTGCGTCGGGGCTTGTTTTTGTACAATTTTATTAAATAGCCCGTGTTGCGGTATTGCCGCGGGGCATAATTTTTCGCGAATCTGTTTCAAATGAATATTTAGTGGAAATATGTCCACGCGTTGCGGCGGAGCTGACTTGTATGGAACACTGATCCTTTTTTTAACAATTACGGAATATTAAACTTGAACATTTTCTATAAAATCGTACGTATGTCAGAAGCGTTGGAATACTGGCCTCATTTTGTTCGCAATTCGAAGATCTTTCCACGGATGTTTTTTTATATTACCTACTTGTATGTTGCACGTTATTATACTCGCGTCACAAATGTTGAATAAATAAAAAACAAAAAAAACCCAAATGGGGCGGCCCAAACTGGGAGAAAAAAAACCTTGAGCCCATGACGCAAAAAGACAAAATACCATACTCATTGTCCGCGCGTTGATGCTGGGCGTTAATTTTCCGCGTGTTACTGCAGGGCGCTATTTTTTTGCAATACTTATATGGGCTTATGTGTTGGGCCTCATGTTAAAAGGTTTGTTTTTTGGCTATATGGTTTTTTCGTAATATAATTTTATGTGATCACGTGTGTCTTAAATGATGTCCGCGCGTTGCTTCTTGCGGGGCGTATATTAAATATATATATAATATTTATATTTTGTGTGGGTTTATTTTTGCGGTCTCATGTTTAATAAGTAAATATGTGTTATATATTTGGGCTTATGGTTTTTAGTGGCGAAAATGACACCGATCTAATGTCGAAGATATTTTCGCAGGTATTTTTTGATCTGAATAAATCGGTACTTTTGTAATATATATATATTTTTCCTATTTTGTGGCAACAAATTTTTTTTATTACCTACTTAAAAAAAATAGACTTGAGTTGGCCCAAACCAAGAACCAAAGAAAGAATGACTCTAGCACACCAAATTGGGGGCCCAAGAAAGTAGTGTAGCATGTGCGAATAAAACGACGTAGTTTTATTCTATATATTTTATATATATATATATATATATATATATACACACGATTGGTCCTGGAGATCATTATTAGACGCCACACTCTGAGATAAAATTCGTTCCATGAAGCAGTAGCCGACAAAGACTATTCATTCATAAGGATTATTTGTGTTATTTTCTTGGCGAACGTGCATAAGGAGTAGGGAATTAATTCTCTTGGCTTTAGTATGTACGACATGGAAGGCAGCAACACGTATACGATGTCTACAACTATGATGTTAGGCTAATCTCGTTGTAATTCCTTCCGGTAACCATATTAGGGTTTGATCATTGTTTTGGATTATTACATTTATATTTACATTGGTCTATTGTTTGAATGCATTCATGCATATTTAAATATATTGTTTGATTTAAGATTGTGTTTAATGGTTTGTGCAAGACAACTTATTGTTAGTTAGCAATGCATACTTGTTCTATCAAGCTAAAGAAAAAGATGGTTGCGTAATCAGCATAAGTCGTACCTAAATAGATCATTAAAACATAATTGTTGGTTGTATTGGTATAAGACTTATTATTGCTAGTCATTGATAAACATAGCAAGTACCTAAATTGATTCATCCATAATAATTCAAAGTAATATTTGTAATTGATTTAAAGTCTAGATAATCCATAACCTGATCAACCCTAGATATTGAAAGCTGGAAGGAATTGCATTGTTCTCTTAATTGTTTACAACTTCGTTTCTAATTTTTCTAGTATAATCATTAGCTTAATCAGTATTTTAGTTTTATGATTTCAAAACCACAACTTTTATTGATCAGTGATCACCCCATAACTTAAATTAAATCCACATACTCCCTGAGGATTCACCCCTTTCTTACCCTATCTATATAGGTTTAGTTAATGTTTATTTTTGATAGTACAACGACCGTTATCACACCCAGCCAAATATCTTTCCAAAAACGGATCAAGGAACCATCACCAACATTAAATCAAAAAGAGCTTAAAGGGATGTAACCACTTGAATGATGATTGTAGATAGAGCCAACAATGCGAGCCCACATACAATTCGTTTGACAACCCTTTAAATCTAGACCCGCTTCTTCACCATGGATTGATTTTAGAACATTTACCCATAAATCAGGCGAGTGATTAAGAAGACGCCATCTCCATTTAAGCAAAAGCGCATGGTTAAATGCTTTTAAACTGCCAACACCAAGGCCACCTTTATCACAAGAGGCCAATGTGTTAGACCATTTGATCCAAGCTAACTTCTTTTTGTCGACCGAAGCTCCCCAAAAGAACGAAGCACTAAGGCTTTCCAAGATCTTGATAACCCCTTCAGGAACTTTAAAGATAGACAAGTAATAGATACCAAGGCTTCCAAGCACCAATTTAATAAGGGTAAGACGACCACCTGATGAAAGCATGTTTGCTTTCCAACCTGATAATTTAGCTTTAAACCGATCAATCAAAATATTCCAGCTTGAGATACGACCCATGTTCGAACCAATAGGCAATCCAAGATAAGAGAAAGGAAGAAAACTAGGCGAACAACTTGTACCAACAGCCATACTTTTAACTTTCGAAGAGGGAACCCCGACCCTATAAAGATTCGACTTGTTGATGTTTATCTTTAAGCCAGAAGCAAGGTAAAAAACATTAAGAATATGAATGATGTTATCCATATCGTGTTGGCTCCACTCGGAAAGAATAATAATGTCATCCGCGTAAAAAAGGTGAGATAAACGGTTACCAGGAGAACCAATGTTTACGCCACGAAACATATTAACCGCCAGACCATCCTTAAGGGCAATGTTAAGACCTTCTATAACAATGATAAATAAAAAGGGAGACAAAGGGTCGCCTTGTCTCAAGCCCCTTTTTAAAGAAAATTTTGAAGTGGGGCTTCTGTTAATGAGAATAGAAGCTCTAGATGACATTAACCCTGCCTTGATCCATCTACGCCAAACCATACTAAAGCCTAACTGATTCATAACATGGTCCAAAAAACGCCAGCTTAAAGAATCGAAAGCTTTTTCAAAATCCACTTTGAACAACAAAAGTTTCTTCTTCCGTTTCTTATACCAATCAATAACTTCACTAAGAATAAGAGGCCCATCAAGAATCTGACGACCCGAAACAAAAGCGGATTGCTCATGACTTATAATTGAATCAATAACTTTGGAGAGTCTATTTGCAAGGATTTTCGCGACAATCTTATATTGGAAGCCAATGAGAGAAATAGGTCTGAAGTCTTTAATATAAAGGGGGTTGGTCACTTTTGGAATTAAAGTGAAGAAAGAAGAATTAACTCCGGGAGGAAACCTACCAGAAGAGAAGAAGGAAGCCACAAAATTCTAGATATCGAGATGCAACAAGTCCCAGAATTTCTTTACAAACATAAACGAGAACCCATCCGGACCCGGGGCTTTTTGGCTACCACAATCCCAAACCGCCTGTTTAATTTCCTCCAAAGAAACCATAGCATCTAAGTGAGCACAATTCGAGTCACTGAGATGATTTGCATTCAGAAAAGAAGGAAAATTAATCGACGAATCATGGCAAGAGAACTTGTCTTTATAGAAGTTGAGAAAAGCCGATTTTATTTCATTTGGGTCGGAAATCCAAGCCCCCTCATGAAGGATACCATGAATCTTTTGAGTGTTTCTTTTGGAGTTAATAATACCATGACAAAATTTAGAATTTTCATCTTCTTCTACGTCCCATCTAATCCGCGCTTTTTGGAATAAATCCATGGATTCGAGCTTCTAGAGGTTATCCAATTCATGCCAAGTGTTAAGACGAAGCACTTTTTCCTCATCACTAGCTAAACCCGCATCAATCTTTTCGTCTAGAACCCTCAAGGATGCTAAAATGGTTTTGTTAGCCTTAAAATATGGTGACAAACACGGAATTACATTAGTTTATTTATATCGTGACACATAGGGACTAATAATGACAAGCTACGATAGTTATGTGTCACTAGGACTATAAATACCCCCTCCATACTTCCATGGAGGGGTGAAGCTCACTTTTGTAAAAGTGTAAGTGTGTGTGTTCTCTCTCTAACACACACATCCTCCCATATCTCATCTTTTCTCTCTAATAATATGGATACTTTTCTTTTCCATTTTACCAAGCCTCCGGATCTTGTGTCATGAGGGTGAATTATGTTAACAATTGGCACCAGAGCATAGGGGGAATCCGTGTTGTTTATCTACTGATTATTGTGGTTAAATAAGCTCAAATTCGTGGGTTGGTTTGTTTATTTTTTTGGTCTCGAACAAAAAAATTTTACCAAGAAAGGAAATCAAAGATTTGATCTTTGGTTTGTGGTTCAAGTGTTATTAAAGATTTGTAACTTTCAGGCTTAGATCTATCCTTGCACCATTAACTAGGTGTTTTAACATCATTTCGTAGATTTCAGATTGTTTGATGATTTTTTTTGGTTGCGTTTTGACTCAATGTAGGGGAGTTTCTTCATTGCGTTTTTCTTGCGGGTTGTGTTTTGGTCATTGCGTTTTGCTTATTGAAGATTGCGTTTTGGTCATTGCGTTTTGCTTATTGAAGACTGCGTTTTGGTCACTGCGTTTTGGTCATTGCGTTTTGCTTATTGAAGACTGCGTTTTGGTCACTGCGTTTTGGTCATTGCGTTTTGCTTATTGAAGACTGCGTTTTGCCACTGCGTTTTGCCTCATTGAAGACCATTTATATAGCAAATCTAAACGTTATGCTGCCCAAATCTCAACAAATCATTCAGTGTATGGGCTTCAGTTGACCGACTTTGAGGCATATGGTCCGATTTAGAATATTATAATTCTAAACAAGTACAACAACAAACACCCACAATCAAGAATGAGTCTCATAAGACATAATCAACCATAACAACACACCACATCAAACACAACTATTAATCCCAAAACGATCCTGAAAAGATTCACTTAAATGATAAAATGGCTAGAGATTCGGATTACGATGACATGTGATCACGGAGTTGATTTGGTATCCCTTATTTGCGATTAAAGTTGAATTTCACAGAGGCGTCTACTTATTTCATCATCGAGACTTTCTTCTATTTTCTATCGATTGATGACTTGCTTGAACGTATACAGTTATGATTAAGACTTGGATTATCTAGTTTCCAGAAGTCAAGGGGTGGTTGGATGAAGACCTGGATACCTATCACTTAAAGGGAGTACGTTGTAGTACTCAGTGTCACACGCAAAGAATGTCGATGTGGATAATTCAAGAGGTGTTTGTTCTTCGTATATTTTTGATGTTGGTATAGCGGTAACTAGAGATTTTCTTCTTCACCGTTCTTCAATCAACAACAGTGCAAGATTAAGTAACAAGTTTGGGGGATTTTACTTCCGTTTCAAGTTTGATATATCGGGTTTACTTCACCATGTGATCACAACAATAGCCGACATAATACGAGGCTGGTAAGTTAGCCAGAGAGTATAAAGGTTGAGATGTAATCAGCACTTCTCACGGGTATTTTTGTGCTATTCCAAGACAAAGATACTTCACAGTCTAAGAAAATTCTTCAAAGTTTTTTCGTATTGACATTCATTACAAGACCTTGATTATACCAAGTGTCTTATTCTTGCTTCGTTCTCCTTACTGTTTCTGGAAGTCAAGAGGGTTAGATTCTTTTGTATTCAGATTTGTGCTTATTGACAAGAACTTCTCGAGTATAAAACGTACACGACAATGATGCTTCCGAGAGAGTTCGCAACCATCATGGGGGGAAAAATGTGTACATCCAGAGACTTGTTGACTTTGATGTTACCATGTAAACTTTCAGGGGGAAGTAGTGTAGACTACTTTACTTAGTATGGTTTATGAAGTATTTGCAATACGTAGAAGAAATTGTTGCTGATTTTTCACATGCACCCTCCTATACGAACTATTCACCAAGCCCTATATGTCAAGATGAGGAGTATTTGGTGGGGTGGGTTGACTTTCTATAAATTTCGCTGTGAACGTCAATGACAAGTAGAAGATTGTTCTGCTATCATCAAAGTTTCAGAATCTGTTTAAGATACAGATGTTGGTTTAGGGGGAAGCTGATTAGGAAACTTCGCCCAAAAGGAGTCTTTGAAGAAAGATTTTCAAGCATGCTGCTTTGAAATTGGGGGAAGTTAATCCAATCCATGCATACTACAATGGTTCCAGAACAATGTAAAGACAAATGATGATCTAAGCTGGTAGAATACATGTTTCATGACCTAAGAGAACGCACATGAATACTTCTTCTTTGGGAAGCGACTTTGGAGACTTTATTTAATTGTATTTGTACTTGTTAGGAACATTTGTAATGTATTCCGTATATGTCACACATATTGGGGGAAGATTGTTTGCCTTTAAAATATGTTGACAAACACGGAATTACAGTAGTTTATTTATAGCGTGCCATAGGACTAATAATGACAAGCTACGGTTTGTGTGTGTCACGTAGGACTATCAATACAACCTCCTCATTTAATTCATGGAGAGGTGAAGCTCACTTTTGTAAAAGTGTAAGTGTGTGTGTTCTCTCTCTAACACACACATCTTCCCATATCTCATCTTTTCTCTCTAATAATATGGATACTTTTTTTTTTCATTTTACTAAGCCTCCGGATATTGTGTCATAAGGGTGAATAATGTTAACAGGTTTTCTTCCTGCAGGTTTCAGAGGTTTTAGTGCGGGAGTACCAAAGTTTAAACTGAGTTTTGAGGCGTTTAACTTTTTCATGTAGAGCCAAATTGGTACCATCATCAGCCATCGAAACAGCAGACCAAGATTTTTTACCGTATCATCAAAGTCAAATCTATTAAACCACGAGTGAAAAAGTTTGAAGGGAATAGGGCCAAAATCTGTTTTCGAACAATGCAAGAGTATAGGGTTGTGATCAGACCAGACTTTTTCTAAGACCGTCACTTGCATATTAGGGTGTGCATGAAGGACATTATTTGAAATCAGAAAGCGATCTAGCTTACTCATCTTGGCACCGGTTTTATTCATCCATGTAAACTTTCTTCCTCCCAATAGAAGGTCGATAAAGCCAACGTTGTGAATGAAAGTGTTGAAGATCTCAGTGTCACTACTCGAGAAAAAAGAACCGCTCCGTTCAGCTTCACACCTGACTTCGTTTAAATCTCCAAAAAGAATAACATTACCAACGTGGCTTTGGATGAAAGATCGAAGGAACTCCCATAAGTATGACTTCTCAGGTTGATTTTGTGGCCCATATACATTAATAAGAAAGTAGTCATCTACCGAGTTCATCCACTTACCTTGAACGATGACATAGTTATCACTACACCAGATTCTAATTCGAGTGAAAGTACTAGGATCCCACATGGTGACAATACCTCCGGATCTACCCTCGCCATGCCACAAGCATAATCAAAATTAAAATTGCCCCACGTAGATTTTAATTGAAATAATTGCAGCTTAGTCATCTTGGTCTCCTGAACACCAAGAATATGAACATTATGACAGAAACAAAGTTCTTTAATCCATACCCGTTTCTTACACTTCTTGAATCCTCTAATATTAATAGACAAAACATTCATTTATCCGCCATCAACACACCTATCCCATTAATTAATTTTCTTAAAGATCGTTTGCATCCTTTCACGTCATACCCTAATGCCTCGCCCATTTTAATCATCTTGTTTATCTCATCGATAAAAGAGAAACCTTTCCTAGCTTTCAATTTGTAATTTCCAAAAGAAGTAGAGCACTATTTACCCTTGTTCCATAAGGAGAATGATGATCATCTTTACCACTCTTAACTAAAGATTCGAAACCTGGTGAAATAGACGCATCTGAGTCTCCCTTTACTGCCTCCTCCTTAGAGTGCCCCTCTAGATCAGGTATTTTGGTACCCAAATCAGGGATTTGTCCCTCCTCGATAACCTTTTCAAAGCTTGGGGGTTTACTACCGATTGAATCCGACCCAATACTTACACTCTTCTTCTTCTCTAGTTGGACTTCATCAGTGGAGTTTGAACTACCTTTCTCCTCTACCATATGATCAATGAAGTCATCAAGAACGTCATTTGGACATTCGTCCTCATTCGAAGTGCAGCTCTCCTCTTCGCTAAATTTCTCTTCAGAATCGCTACTATCTGATTCATTAATAAAACGAGTGCTCCATGTACCAACTTCTTTCACGTGAACATCAAAAGTCTTACCGTGAACGATAACCGATACCGTTTCAGAAATACAGGACTGCATAGAGGTTGCAATACAGACTCTACCCATACTCATAATGTCCTCTGCTTCTGTGTCGAAGAATTTAAATTTACCGAACATACTTGTGACTTTCTTGAGAGCATTAGAGCCCCATGCACACAAAGGGAGGCCTTTTATTTCGATCCAAATCAACCTTTCATCTACTGTGAATGAGGGAGACACCGTTTTAATTGAGGCCCAAAGAGACTTTAACGAACCATTTGTCTTGAAAGCATCACATGTCTTCTCATTTTCAAATTGAATCCACACCCATAAGCCCCCAACATAGTGAATTTTAATATCATTAAATCCTTCATTTTTACAGATGGCATACAAATTATTCATCGAGTCAATCTTTTTTACCTTAACCAATGCCACAGTAGAAGTATCCACAACTTTTATGAGGTCTTGATCAATGAGCTGGATACTTTTCCTCCTATCTTGAACCCCACTGATTGAAGCACCTTTGTGAGTACCATTGCCATTAGCCACAGAAGCATATGAATGATTTGATGGGAACATAGAAGGACCTTTATAACTAACATCAGGAGGTGCATGAGTATGGTAATTTGGCCCAACCGATTCTTTAGGAGTTGAGAAGGCATCATTTTTAGCTTGTCTTTGGAATTTGGCAATACTCACAAAAACATGATGACTCCCAATCCAAATATTTGAAAGAGTTTTTGCAAACTCTTCCCCATTACGGATTCCCAAAAATCTAACAAAGCCAAAACGCTTACCGATTTTAGATCGCTTGTTTGCAATGAAAGCATCCACGATACGCCCATAAGGCTGAAACTCCTTCCATAAATTCTTCGCATCCAAAGACTCAGGGAAATTAGTGACAAAAAAAGACGTGGCAATTTTCTCAACATCCTTAACAAACGGGTTTCCGATAGGTTTAGATTGTTGTTTGCTGTTTTTGCCGAACACCCAGGTCCAGCCATCAGGGTTACGAGTAGAAGAAGACCCAGACATAATAGGTAAAAACAGAGCATTAAACATGATACCGAAAAAATAACAGCTAAAAAAAAATTTAACGGCTCGAAACAACGCGCGGGACATAAGCTCATATAAGGGAAAAATAAACTATTAAACATGATACCGAAAAAATAAACCCGCAACATAATTCCATAAAATTATACTAAAAAAAACCCCGTATAAAAAAAACCTTTAAACATGAGGCCGAACACATATGTCAATATAAGAAAAAAACAAACTATTAAACATGAGACTGAAAAAATAAACCCGCACAAAATTAAAAAAACAATTACTGGCCCGCAACAACGTGTGAAAAAATAACGACCCGCAGCAACGCGCGGTAATCCTGCTTGTTTGTTACAAAGTTAAAACATTTTTTTTCAAAGTGTTATAATTGTACATTAGTTGTTTTATATAAAAAAGGTAGAAACTGATTGTTAATAATGTTTAAATTAACGGATGCACCTTGAACTATTTTGTATCTGACCCGACCCGACTCAACTTATTTGACGAGTTGATTTTTATATATCGACAAAACAAGGAACCACCTTGGTTTTGATCCTGGGTCCGCCACTAGCTGAAGCCATCAGACTGATGGACATTGTTCAGAGTGTTAACTCACTAAACATAATCATGAATTCGAATTCCATTTCACCACTATCAGGTGTTCAGTGACTTATGAGTGTACACTCCGTACCTTTATCCACATTATCCGGTATAAATTAAACCCAAATATTGAACTAAATTTCTAATAGTTAATTTCTTGTTATGAGTTGGAAGTAAATTCTAATTGATATATAAATTCCCCAATGAACTTTTACTACAAGAACAATGAGAAACTATCAAATGACACTTCTGCAACGACACATGCGGTCGCAAAATGCCCACTACACGACAATAGAAGTGTTTTTTGAGTGACTATGGAATGGACTTCTAGCGGCGAC
>BQNB010114801.1:6676-20126 GCA_026074375.1 Tanacetum coccineum
AAGTTTCATGCAATCATAAGCAAACACAAGTAAATCTAGCCTAGCATGTTAAAAGGAAGCAAAGAACAACAATTAACTAAACAATAAGACATATTGAAAGATTAAAAGGATAGATGAGCTTCACTTGATTAAAACATAGAGATAGGGTTGATACAAGAGGGTTTGAGAACCCTAAAATACACCCAAAAACTGATAATATTCATACACAATCATTCCTCCCAAGTTCCACCATTTAAAACCCTAAAATAAGGAAAATATATATAGGAAAATAATTGTGACGACGTCGCTAGTAAATCCTAACGCCGTCGCTACGCCGAATCTTCTAAGGGTTTCTTTAAGTCGGCTGATCCTGACGCCGTCACAAGTTTCATGATGCCGTCTCTTTGAAATCCTGACACCGTCAGGATAAATCCTGAGGCCGTCTCCACACACTGTATGCATATTCATCACCAACTTTCGTGTAGAGTTGTAATCTTATCCGTTTCTTTCCAAAATGAGTCCAAGTCACGTGTATATCCTCAAATTTCTATCCAAGTGCCAAAAACACAAAAAGAAATAATTAAGCATGATTTAAGGGGTTATAGAGAGAAGATTTATATTAAGGATAAATGCATGATTTAAGGGGTTAAATGACCCTGAAAAAGTATATGAAATGACACATTATCAAATACCCTTACACTTGGGATTTTCTTGTCCTAAAGTAAATAAGTTTTTCTACCTAGTTCATAGCAATATCAAGGGTATTTAAGTTACTCTTTAAAGGCAGTTATGACACAACCAATTAGACCTCGTAATTAAAAACACAAAAATTATACACTAGCACCTCACATAAGTGTTTGGATTCTCTTTCTCTCGGGTGTATAATAAATTATAACAATATGGAAAACGAAAAATTAGCACTCATTACCTTGATATAGCGTATAAATCACCATAGGCTTGATAAAGGATCAAACCTCCACCGCTAAGGTGCAAGCACCTAGGAATTACTATCAAAGAGGTCTTTAAAGGTTGTGATGTGTAGGTGTAAAATAAGTGGAAACGGATGATAAATATTTGGGGTGACTTTGGGTGAATTTGGGTGGTGGTGAGTAAATTATCTATAAGAATACACGTATGAGGCGTTGCTAAGCCAATGACTCAACCACACTAGATAAAAACATACAATACTCTACATCAAACTCTTTCTTTTTCTTTTCTTGACTTTATCTTGACATAAATATAAGCAAAATGGCAGCCCGTACATTTTTTTTTCACTTTTTTTCTATTTTTTTCGATTTTATTTCTTTCTTTTTCTTTTTCATTTTTTTTCGTACACTTTTGCCATGCCATTTGCTTGAACATAAATAAACATAACTCGACTTAGAGTTTATAGATACACCCCTACACTTGAGTTTTTATTTACTCGATAACATAACTAACTAATGACCCGAATTGAGATTGATCAAAATAAAATAGAGAATATTAGATAAACTTGGGGGTATTGACTTAACTTTTCTACCCCAATTCTCCACAAAATAAATACTACCATGAATCTCAATCGTCCCAAAACTGTATATACAAGGATAGTGACTCGACTTAGCAAACCATGTACTCAAAATAATTAACTAGGGTTAAACAAATGTGATCACAATAATGTACTAAAAGAGATTACATACAAGACTAAGACGATTTAGGTGCAAAAATTAGTGTGGGGGTAAAAAAATTTAACTACTACATACTTCCGGAATAGTCTATTCAGGAATTCCTAAGAATCCCCTTTTGGTCGTCCCGTAATACATAAATAAAAGAAAGCGAAAAGGATAGGCTGAGAGAGTTTTTGAATGATTAATGATAAACAATCTTACTTGATTAAAACATGGATTAAGGTCATTTATAATAGGGTTGAGGCCCTAAAGACAGCCTAAAAGCTGCTAGAATGATTAGGGTTCATCTCCCAAAAGTTATACAAAGTTACACACCTAAAACCCTAAAATCGGTTTTGTATATATAGGAAAAACGTTGCGACGGCATCAAGTAATGGTCGCGACGCCGTCACCATGTCGAATCTTCTAGATCTGATTTAAGTCAGTTGCGTCCTGACGTCGTCACTAGAAAGATCATGAAGGCGTCGCTTTATGCTTGTGACGCCGTCTCCACGAGCTGTTTGCATCATTCTTCAAGAGATTTTGGTGTAGGTCTGTAGTTGATTACATCAAATATTTGATACTTTTTAGTATCAATTTTCCCACAAAAATACTTGCAATTGTCTTATAAATAATTGAATTCGATACATTTATGGTTATTTCGTTGTTTTCAGGTAAAATGCAAGTATGTGACAAGAAACACGGGAAATGGATGAAAAAATAAAGATAATACGGATTCTTACGAGACGTTACGGCGTAACCCCTACGATAGTGTTACGCCGTAACATAATTCAAGCAAGACACGTCAGCTTACAACATTACGGCGTAACCATACGCAAGGTTTACGCCGTAACAGTGTTATTATGGAAGGATGACTCATCCGAGTCAGCATTACGGCGTAACGTGCCCTGTTGATTACGCCGTAACATATTTAAGCTTGTAATATGGAAAGGACGCGTCAGCACTTTACGGCGTAACACCTCATATGGTTACGCCGTAAAATATTTGAAACCTATAAATAGAGGCCTCATTCAGACACTTCGACATCAACCATTCTACAGCAGTTCCAAGGGGTGAACAAGGCCTCCATAGCTCGAAGAATTCCACCAGAAGTCCAAGGGAGATCACACTTATCTTACTTTTGTATTTAATCGTTCATAAACCACTTCTGTAAGAATTATGAGTTTTCAATCCAAGATTACCTTTATTAATTCTTGTTGTGTTGTTGCTATGAGCGGCTAAGCACTTCAAGTGCTGGCCTAGACATGAATTTACTATCGTTATAATGTTTGTTTCCTGTTAGATTATGGTTTCGTTGGATATCCTTTGACTATCGTGTACACCTGGGTTTTGGTAGTATTGCGGGTGGTTTAGATCATGTTAATCCTGTTATTAGATTACCAATTGAACGTGGGATTAGCAAGGTATTAGGGTAGGTTTGGAACCTTATCCCTAGTGTAGGAACTAACCAAGTTACCGCCTCTATCACTTAATATAATTAAAAAGCACATGAACTCTAGGGTTAATAATATGTATAGGTTATTAGACTAGTTCTTGGGATAGCTGGGATTAATCACTATGACTGGTTACCCTACCTTCGTGACTTTCGTGGGATTCAGGATCGCAGGAATTATAGGACAAACTAAATATATCTATTCATGTCTGTCGACTTTAGAAACCACTAATGAAACCATGGTGTAACATTGCACAGGAAAACGTAGTTATAACGGTAGTAATGAAATTGCTAGGCTAGCACGCCTTTTCTTCACTTTTACTTTTTCGCATATTTACTTTCTTGTTAATCTCAAAATCAATCTTAAAACCATTCTCAAAACGTGGCACTTTCAAATTAAAACTAATAACACTTAGCTCTTGGGACGACCTCGGATTTACCATCTCTTCACTACTGACGATCGAGTTCTGTGCCCGTTAGTGCGTTTGTCAGGTGAATCGAGTTTTATAAATTTAAAACTTGAACAAAATATATTTTAAAATAAATTATGCATCAGTTTTACTAGGGGTATCTTGCACTAAAGGTGAGTGCAAAGCAAGGTTGTGGGGGTGGTTACATGATCGAGGTGATCATTATAACCATACAAAATACAGTTTTAAAACAAGGGTTTATCCTAGTGCCTCTTATCATCTAGCAAATCCTAATATTGCGGTCTCAAGATATATCACTCTAGCAAGTTCTAGAATTAAATACACTACTGGTACACTCTCATATAATCCTAACCGATATAAATGTTCTAAAAAAGGCGACAAAACCACACATGCATGCCCAAATCCATAAACGCGACACGCATGATTGCTCAAATGCTTAACTCGAACAAGCTAAAGGTTAAAATTTATTCCTAAAGATCTAAAGGCGAACCTCACATTTTTGGGGTGGAATTTTTAAGTGGTATGGTTTTTATGCTAGTCATACAACTTTCTATCCATGAGACGCTAATAATACTCAGTTTTCATCGGGTCAAAATTACCTTTTACGCTACTTTTCGATACTATTACTCATCTTTTCAAGGACAAAGCAAATAAAAATGATGGAATAGTTTCTAAGGCTCTTTCCCCTTACAATTATGTTGAACATTGCCCCCAATGTTCTATAAGTAACTGAAAAATGAATAAAGGGAAATTAAGAACAAGCGAAAGAAACTAGTACTCCCCTGGTTTTGCTCAAATTTAGAGAAGAAACAAGATAAACTGGCTAAATCGTCATCCAAGAATCATCTACTAGAAAATCCTAAGAGCTTTCGGGCTTCTCCTCATTAAATATAACCTACAAATCAAAGACAAGAAACAACTACACCACGTGTAAAATTTAGCGGGATAAAGATATATAAGCTACAATTTTAGGGTTTAGAATCTACGAAAGCAATAAAGATAGGATGAATGTACTAATGTAGTTGTGATTTTTAGCAAATTCTAGAAATTTTACAAATTCTGGAAATTATACAAAAGTTATTTTTCAAAAATTCAAGAAAATACAAAATTTTTTGTAGCTGGAGACATGACGCCGTTAGGAAAAATCCTGACGCCGTCTCCAGACACTGTAAAGAAAATTCTCTTCGTTTTCTAGAAAAAATTCTGCACAAGTATCTTGTTAGTTATTTCCTATAAATTTTACTGCATAAACCACCAAATTGATTAATACAATCATATGACACACAAGACACACAAGATGCGAATTAATCTAAATTATTTATTTAACATTTTTGAATGGTTCTTAAAAATCGAAATTTCCCCTACACTTATTTGATGCAAAATACCTTTGATTGCAATTAAGACGAGGTTAAAGACAACACATAGCATGATTACATATAATTCAAACATAAACAAACAAACAATAAAGAATTAAAACACACGACACACCTAAATCTGCATGAATTAAAAGATTGGGTTGCCTCCCAATAAGCGCTTTTGTTTGTTAGAGAGTCTTATAGCTAGACTCGGAGTCATACGCCTTATGTGACTCCTCCTTCATCACCCGCTTTGCACCCTCTACTATTCTCTTTAAGTCCAGTTTGGTATTTGGGTCCTAGCTCTAAACATTCTTTATAAAACCCTAATATCTTACTCATCACATAATTAACTCCCTTTATTTTATCCTCATCATTCCTAAAGTAGACCAATTATGTATGCTCCTTTTCCATATCCGAAAGTGAATCATATTGTACTATCTTACGAGGCATCTTATAAGCAATTTCATCGGCTCCACTTGTGAACTTCACTATTCCTAATGATAAATAATAAGCCATGGTGGATAGTTCAACAAAAGGTTTTTCGAGAACTACATGTGAAAATATAAGGTCTATAGCCGAACTAATATCCTCATCAATCATGAAATCCAAAACATAGGTCAAAATTTCCTACAAAGACATGCATTCCTCTAACTCTTCCCGTAAAATTACTTATGCTTCCTAGGCTTTCAAGATCTTCCCTAGGTTCAAGTCATTCTTTCCTGATCTAGTTATATTGAGCACGGGTCATGATGTTTAAAGGGAAGTTAAGATCCATGTAGGTTTTCTCAACATGAACGTGTCCTATATTTCATGGTATTTTGAGGTTCAAGGGATTTCCTCCTACAATGATGTGGTTCCTGAAAAACAAAGAGGGAATTGAGGCACACATTAAGTTCTTATGATATGCTAATTCGCTTATAGTTAGGAACTTATCAAAGTACTTGACACCTAATTCTACATTATTATCCCCCTTAACTTCTCCTCACTAGAACCATCATATTTCTTAATTAACTTGATAAGCATCACGCCACTATCATTTTCATTTTTGCAAATAATGTCCAAAACAGATGATGATGGAACTAAATTCAATGACTCGAGGAGTGAATTAAGCTTAAAAACCCTTTCTACAATTAGCGGGGTTAACGAATCCGGTGGTGATGGTGGGTTGGTGTTATCCATTTTGTGAGAAATTTAGTTACTTAGAAGCAAAATTACGAACGAATACACAAAGCAAAGATAGAATAAAAGAAAGCTACTTGACAAAAAATTAAAATCTCACTTGATAGGAATCTTGTGAGTAGATCTAAGATAAATAGAATCTGAACCTTAACTATTCCCCGACAACGGCTCCAAAAACTTGATGCAGGTCGTTGTTAACTCACAAAAGTTTTATAATTCCCTAAGCAGTGCACCTAACCATTGTAGTATAGTATAGGCAAGACACAGGGGTTGTTATCGTTCTCTAGGGGAATAGTGTTGTGAATGTCAAATCGAACGTAACAAAGGTCTAAGGGTTGAGAAAAGAGTATTTTTGTATTTTTATATTTTTATGAAAGCAAGTAAAATCTCGGTTTTGAAGGTGGTTGGTTTTAACTAATTATCTAATTAAACTAATTTAATTTAAGCTACTTGTGGAAACTCATATAGGTTAAACAAACGTGTTCACTTAATCATGCACTACTCCTTAGTTGATCCTCCTAATCCTATTACCCCGTCACCCTTGTGATGATGTGTGTAAGTGTTTTCCTAAGTCATGAACGAATAACACGAACCCACAGTCTACGTAATACTCCGTTAAGGCAACACACAAGTAAGGTAGTATGAAGACTATTACAAGTCCCTTAAGAGTGTATTACATGCATTTACAAACACTTAAGCGGCGATTAACCATATTATGGCAAGGTAGTATGAAGACTATTGCGATGGTATCCTTTCTACTCGATCACGTTTCTCTAGGCATCGTCGCAAGCAATTAAGAAGCTAGTGTTCTAGAGCCTAACGCGCACACACATCAACAAGAAGTAATAGAAAGAGGATTCACAACATAAGTTTCATGCAAACATAAGCAAATACAAATAAATCTAGCCTAGCATGTTAAAAGGAAGTAAAGAACAACAATTAACCAAACAATAAGACATACTGAAAGATTAAAAGGATAGATGAACTTCACTTGATTAAAACATGGAGTTAGGGTTGATACAAGAGGGTTTAAGAACCATAAAATACACCCAAAAACTGATAATATTCGTATACAATCGTTCCTCCCAAGTTCCACCCTTTAAAACCCTAAAATAAGGAAAATATATATAAGAAAATAGTTGCGACGACGTCGCTAGTAAATCCTGACGCCGTCGCTATGCCAAATCTTCTTAGGGTTTCTTTGAGTCGGCTGATCCTGACACCGTCACAAGTTTCCTGACGCCGTCTCTTTGAAATCCTGACGCCGTCTTTACGCACTGGATGCATATTCATCACTAACTTTCGTGTAGAGTTGTAATCTTGTCCGTTTCTTTCCAAAATGAGTCTAAATCACGTGTATATCCTTAAATTTCTATCCAAGTGCTAAAAACATAAAAAGAAATGATTAAGCATGTATTTTAAGGATAAATGCATGAATTAAGGGGTTAAATGGCTCCGAAAAAGTGTATAAAATGACACATCATCAACCGCTGTCGGGGAATAGTCTAGGTTTCAGATTCTATCTAGCTTAGGTCTACTCACAAGATTCCTATCAAGAGAGATTTTTTATTTTCTTTTTAGTGTAGCTTTCTCGTAGTGTATATTTTCTTCATTCCCTTTGTTCATAAAAACCCTCTTGTTTATTTTGTACATAAAGTTATCATTTAAAATATATAGTTATAGTTATTCTAATTTAGATAAATTAATATGGTTAGCTGAAACCCCTTAAAAAGGTTCCCCCTTTGAACCAGATAGTGAGACCAATGAACCTCCTTTGAGACCTTATCAACTTTGGAAGAAAACTCGCTATGAAGAGGCACTTAGGAATAGTGACCAAGTGCACCAAACTTTTGAGAAGAGCTCCCTAGCAATGACCCATAAGTTTGATGACATGATAGAATTGTTTGAGTTACAACCTAAGAAAACATATAAGGAGGATTTAGAATGTGAGATGGTTTGGGTTGAGATGCCTAGGTGTATATCATGGGATAAGGTGAATGATACAAACCCATAAAAAACCCCACAAGTCGTACCATCATTTGAGGTACACACACCAAACGAGACTTACCCGGAAGATGTAGAAGAGACTTTAGGAACCCCAATGGAGGTAGAACCTTTGGACCACATAAAACTAGAGGATGTAGGCTTGGATACTTTTAATCATGACACTCCTCTTAGTTCTAGGGAAGTTCCTAGTTTTGATAAACCGAAGTCTCAACCAAATCCATTACCAGATTTTCCATCCTTAGATATAAGTCTAAGAGACAAAAGAGGCCCCGAACCACCCATCAAACCACATAGTTCGGATAGTTTTAGGATGAAAGTAGTAGATCAGTTAACCATTCATACACCGCCTTCACCTCACGTGACGCATTTCCATCCTAAGGGTATGTATTGCAATTATCACCCATGTTTAGATGACCCTAAGAAACATTATGGATTTAAACAAGGTTTACTAGGATCTCTAACTAAGAGTTTTAGGATAGTTCAGATAGTTTTAGGATAAAAGTAGTAGATCAGTTAACCATTCATACATCGCCTTCACCTCACGTGATGCATTTCCATCCTAAGGGTATGTATTGCAATTATCACCCATGTTTAGATGACCTTAAGAAACATTATGGATTTAAACCAGGTTTATTAGGATCTCTAACTAAGAGTTTTTCGAATTCAGAGGTGATAGAAGATGATTTCTTAGGAGAAGGACTTAGTTTACCCATTGAACCAAAATAGTTAGAAAAAGTCAAGATTAAAGAAACACACCATTTAGAGCATATAATTCAACAACTACTTTTCCAACATATGGCTCTTCTTACCACAATGGTGTGTACCATTACTATCACTCATACTTGACCTTAAGTGTAAGGACACCCTCACTTTTAAGTGTTAAATAAGGGTAGAGTCAGGCTCGTGACTCGAACAAAAATAAGCGCTTCTCGGGAGGCAACCCGAGCATATCTATTTACTTGCTTTATTTGAATTTTAATTTTGTTTTTAAGAGTGTCGTGTGTTTTATTCTTTATTGTTTATTTTTTGTCGTGTGTCTTGTGTCATGTGTTTGTTTAAGTCATATGATTGTACTAATCGTTTTTGTGGCCTATGCAGAAATTTTTCTAAGAAAACGAACAATTTTTTTTTACAGAGCCTAGAGACGGCATCAGGATTTTTCCTGACGGCGTCGCCAGCCCAGCTACAATAAAATACATATTTTTTTCGAATTTATTTTTGTATAATTTCCTAAGTTTGTAATTTTCCTAACTCTTGCAGAAAAGCCACGATTACATTAGTACATTCATCCTATCTTTATTGCTTTCGTAGTGTCTAAACCTTATAAACGAAGATTCTACGCTCGGTGTAGTTGTTTCTTGTCTTTGATTTGCAGGTTATATTTGATGAGGAGAAGCCCAGGAGTTCTTAGGAGTTTCATGTGGACGATTCTTGGATGACGATTTAGCCGGAATCATTTGTTTATTCTCCATTATTGAGCAAAATTAGGGGAGTACTAGTTTTTTTTGCCCTTTTTCTTTTCCCTTTATTCATTTTACGCGGTACTTATAAGAACATGGGTTATATATTATTCTCCCGTAGAACTTTACGCATGGTGTAGTTGTTTCTTCTCTTTGATTTGCAGGTTATATTTATGAGGAGAAGCCCAGAAGTTCTTAGGATTTTCACGTGGACGATTCTTGGATGACGATTTAGCCGGTTTATCTTGTTTCTTCTCCATTATTGAGCCAAACAGGGAGTACTAGTTTCTCTCCCCTTTCTTATTTTCCCTTTATTCGTTTTTTCAGATACTTATAGAACATTGGGGACAATGTTCAAAATAAGTATAGGGGGAAATAAAAGCCTTAGAAACTATTCATTCAATTGAATTTGCTTTGTCCTTAAAATGATGTGTAATATACTAAAACATAGCTAAGACGGTAATTTTGACCTAAATTTAAAATTTTTTATGGCATATACTGGTGAAACTTAGTATTAGAAGTGTCTCATTGATATAAGTTATATTACTAGCATAAAAACCCTACCACCCAAAAAAAAATTCATCTCAAAAATGTAAGGTTCACCTATAGATCTTTAGGAATTAAAGCACTCATCTTTGGTGCTTTGATAATTTTAACCTTTAGCTTGCTCGAGTTAAGAATTTGAGCAATCATATATGTCTCGTTCATGGATTTGGGCGAGCATGTGTCTTTTTGTCACTTTTTCTGGAGCATTGGTATTGGTTAGGATTATGAGAGTGTACCGGTAGTATAATAAATTCTAGAACTTGTTTAGCGATGCATCCCGAGACTGCTAGTGAGATCGCATTCGTATGATTAGGATTTGCTATATGATAAGAGGCATTAGGATAAACCCTTGTTTTTAACTTGTATTTTATATGGTTATGATGACCTCCTCGGTCATATAACTATCCCTACACCCTGGCTTTGCACTTATTTTTAGTGCAAGATACCCTATTACACCCTCTGAGCCTATCCTTTTCGTAGTTCTCGTAATTTTCTGGTGGATTTCAGATTATTAATGAAGAGCATTGTTTACCCCCATTAAATGTTACACCCAAATCACCTTAGCCTTCCTTATATGTACTCATTTTTAGTATATTATTGTTATCACATATGTTAAACCCTAGTTAATTGTTTGCTTGAGTACATGGTTGCTAATTCGAATCATTATTAGTATATACAATTTTAGGACGATTGGGATTCATGGTAGTTTTTATTATATGGAGAAATGGGGAAGAAAAGTTAAGTCAATTATTACCATCATACGTGCTTAATACACTCCATGTTTATTAATCCTCCTAATTGGTTTATTAGCAAGTTTATTATTGAGTTGTCATAAAACTTAATGTAGGGAGCAATAAAATCCCAAGTCATGTATATTATTTATGTTTCAGCAGATGGCATGGCAAAAGTCTATAAAAAATATGTTAGGAAAAAGCAAAAAAAATATGTTAAAAAATATGGGCTGACATCTTGCTATTGTTTATGTCAAGAAAGTGTCGAGAAAAGAAAAAGAAAGAGTTTGATGTAGAGTTTGTATCTTTGTCTTAGTGTGGTCGAGTCTTGGCTTAGCAACGCCTTATACATGTATTCTTGTGAATGATTGACTTGCCACCACTTAAATTTCCCAAATATCCCCAACCGTGTTTCCTTTACCCTACACCTATACATCACAACTTTTTAAAGACCTCTTTGATAATAATTCCTAGGTGCTTACGCCAATGCGTTAGAGGTTTGGTCCTTTATCAAGCATATGTTAATTTATATACTACGACATGTAATGAATGTTATTTTTTGTTTCCTATAAATGTTATAATTCATCATTACACCGAGGGAAAGAGAGAATCCAAACACTTATGTGAGGTGCTAATATATAATTTATGTTCTTTTAATTACGAGGTCGAATTGGTTGTACCGTGAATTATATTTATTGAGTAAGTTAAATGCCCCCGGTATTGCTATTGACTAGGTAGAAAAGCTCATTTGCTTGAGGACAAGCAAATTCTAAGTGTAGGGGTATTTCATGAAGTGTCATTTTATACACTTTTTAGGGGTAATTTAACCCTCCCAAATCAAGCAAATATGCCTAAAATACGTGCTTAATCGTTTATTTTTGTGTTTTTTGTCACACCCCCAAATAGGGTCCCGTCGGAATAGTCAACTAGGGCGTGACATCATACATATCTCAAGTACAAAGCATAAATAACGACCTCTAAAGGGGTACGTTTTAGAAAATCATAACTCATTGCATGAATTTAATAGTAAATAAGTCTTACAAACCATTTAAAAGAGATTAAAACATAGCGGAAGCAATATGAAAATATAGCGGAAGAAATAATAAGTTTTGACAAAGACAACGAGTATAAATAATGATAATCTTGAAATCAGTCGAAGTCACATTGCACATAGACTTCTAAAATCACACCTTGAAAATCCAAGCTAAGCACCTGAGAAAAACATGCTTAAAACGTCAACATAAAGTTGGTGAATCCATAGGTTTAATTCAAACGTAATTGTAGTGGACCACAAGATTTCAAAATGTATGTGACCGTTATAACATATGCAACTTCACATAAAAGGTATTTACGTTGCGCTAAGCTCATGACACTGAAACTAATAGTGGAAAGTAGCATGTACATTGCCATATAAAATTGCCCTGGTAGGTGTCCGACCAAAGACCACCCAGTTACGGTTCAAGATGAGTTACATCCGTTGGCCTGTACAATCCTTCTTACCCGACCAGTAAGAATTACTAAACCAGGATGGGGATTATCAGTACCAAAAGATCTATTTAGTCACTCGCGCTTACTTAACCAGCCAGTCGGTTAAAGGTAATTAACGGTTCATGATAATACGGGCAAATAGTGGTCTAACGATACTTAGGCAACACGTAAACAAGGGAAAGTATCACGTAAAGTACTTGTGTCTGGTTTAAAAAAATAAGCAATGTTTCTCACCCCAAAGTTGTAAAAATGTATTCAAAAGTGTAAAAATGTGGGGCTACTAACTCACAGTAATCAATGAAGTATAGTAGCTGAAATAGAAAGGTCACGTGGTGATGCACAACGGTGCTAGGTCTCGACCTAAGAATGAACGGTCGGGTCTCAGAATTTATACGATAAATAAAAGAATTTGAAACGAATAAGAGTTTGGAAAGTAGTTGTACGTTTATTACAAAGAAAGTGTCCTTAATAAAATTGTCGTATGGTAGTCGTAGTGGTTTTGACTCGCAGAAATGTGTTACGAAGTTAAATACAGAGTGTATTAGAAAATTAACAAATAAATAAATTTCGGCATTTTACCCGGTAACCTAAAATAATGATTTAGATATTATAAAAAATAATGTTTTTATGTTTTTAATTTACGTAACTTCTCGACAGGTCACCCATACTAGTGCTACCCTCGTACGAGCACGCTTAACTGCCGATATTAAAGAAAATACTTGGATTTAAAATGTAAATATGTATTTTAGTTTATTAAACTAATTTAAGTATATATACTATTTATTATTTATAAATAATATGTTTTAGAAAAGTTTTTAAATATAAGATATCACAGATAATTTTAAGTATATATTTTTCACGAAATTTTGACATGACCCGTTCGTAAATAATAGCTTTCTAAAGTCGTATACTTTAATTTCCAAAACACTTTCAACGCTTTACTCAAATCACTATATTCCCAACTAAGTTACGATATTAATAATAAATGTTTATACGCTCCATTAAGTAGTAAAAATAAGCCGAAACCACAAATGGACCCTTATTGGGCTTTTAGGCCCAATAAGCCTAAATGAACTATCCGAAATGCGATAAGCTCAAAATAAATAAACGATTAAGTAATAGATACGTAGCTTATCAAATAAGCTTTGGATAAGCTCATCCAATAAGCTAAACCG
>BQNB010114802.1:0-21682 GCA_026074375.1 Tanacetum coccineum
TAACTTTGGGGTAAATTTTACGGTTGAGTTTTACGAGCTTTTAAGTGATTTCAACACGAAAAGAAAGACCCGAGACCCATAGGATCCCATGGCCGGTCAAATGGTCAAGAGGGAACAAGGTGGCTAGTTTTTAGCATGGTTATCTTGCATTTGTTCACATATATTCCTTTCACTAGCTCATTTCTATCAATTCCATTTTCATTTCAAAAATAAAACACACACTTAAGTGTGTGTGTGTGAGTCGTCCGCCCCTATACCACCACAAACCACCATATTTTTCCAACTTTGATCAAGAAAACATAAAGACATAAATATTTAGGGTTGATTCTAGTGTTTGGTTATTCATTTAAATAATGTTTGGGTTGTCCAGTTCGTGTCGAAATCTACAAATTTGAAGATTTTCTTGTAAGTTTTCAAATTTAAATTTCGTTTGTCCTTTTGGGTTTATTTTGATGCATAGATGTTAGTTGTACAAGTTGATCATTGTGAAAATTAATTTTTAGAAGCGAAATGAATAAAAAGGCGCGTTTGGTTCATGAATAGTAAAAAGGAAGGGGGGGGGGGTTGTAGTTTTGATGTTGTGGTTGTGATGGTTGAATAATATATGATGCTAGAATGTTTATTTTTGATAAGTTTCTTGTATAGCTTATTCGGGCGTATTTTAAGCTATTTCTTGGCTTATTTGGGCTTAAAGGCCACATGTAAATTCCCAAAGTCACTAGGAAAGTGATTTTGATTATTTTTGTGTTATGGCATATGTTGCGGACTATTTTTGAGGCTTATGGTAGTAACCAAAAGCGATACGTAGCTTTATAGCTTATTTTTAAGCTTAATATACGTATTTTAGAGTTTATAGACTCACGGCCCAATAAGTGTATTTGAGCCGTGGCTTAATGGGAGGGCTTATTGTGGTGGGTCGGATTATTTCTACATATTCGTATCTTATACTTTATTTATGTAAATGGACTCAGTTTGGACTTAAATAGTATTTTGGACTTTAATGTTTCCTAATGGACCCTTATGTTTAGGGGCCTTGTGGTCCAATAAGCGAATATTTGGTCATTTTGAGTAGTTTGGTTGGGGGACTTTTTGAAAAGCGAAATGTATTTACGAAGTGATATTGATCGTTATTTTGAGGAAACGTTTTGGTGAATGGTTAAGTTTATGTTTTAGAATTTTTGTCAAAAAGGTCGATTGTGAAAATGTTGGAAAGTAACACCTATCAACCTAAATGACCAACAAAATGATTCTGAAACTCCTATCAACTTTCATAGTGAGGATGAAGATGAGGAATCTACACCTCAACCGAAATCTTAAACTCCAAAACCAGTCAAAGAAACTCCGATACCTAAGGCATATAAACTAAAAATTCCATATCCACAACGTCTCAGAAAATAAAAAATGGAAGCCCAATATGGTAAATTCCTCGACATGATTCGAGCCGTTCGAATTAATGTATCTCTTGTCGATGTTTTAACAGTAATGCCAAACTATGGAAAGTTTCTTAAAGAACTCGTAAGCAACAAGCACAAGCTTGAACAAATCTCATCCGATTTCCTTAGCGATGAAAGTTCCGCTATGATTCAAAACAAAGTTCCACCTAAACTTGGAGACCCCTGAAGCTTTCTTATTCCATGTAACTTCAGCAAAGCTTTCTCATGCAATGCTTTAGCCAACCTTGGTGCCAGCATTAATCTCATGCCATATTCCTTATATGCCAAATTATCTCTCGAAACTCTCAAACCTACTAAAATGAGCACAAGTTTAGCCGACAAATCATTCCAACACCTTATTGGAATAGTTGAAAATATGCTCGTTGAAGTTGGTAAATTCACTTTTTCGGTAGATTTCGTCATTCTCGAAATGGAAGAAGACGGTAAAGTTCCTCTAATCTTAAGGAGACCTTTCCTCCATAATGCGTATGCAGTAATTCGAGTTAAACAGAAACAACTCAATCTTGGAATTGTTATTGAACGAATGACCTTTCACATCGATTTTGCGATGAAACATTCTTATTCAAACAATGATACATGTTTCAGTATTGACGTTATCGATGAAATCTTAGAAGAAGATTTCGATGCTCTTCTCAATGAAGGGAGTAAAATCATTCATTCCATCGAAGGAACTATTCTCGAAGAAAAAGTCTTTGCTGAATTTGATGAATTCATGGCAACGACCGCCGATGAAACTCTGAATCTGACTCCGACGCTGAAGAACCACCACTCGAAAAGATCACCTTTTAACACCGATGATAAAATCAAGACATCTCTTGAAGAACCTCCTTCAGATCTTGAACTAAAACCTCTTCCTGATAACTTGGAATATGTATTTTTAGAAGAACCATCTTTTCTTCCAGTGATCATATCATCTCAGCTTTCTGAGTAAAATAAAAATAAGCTCATCTCTGTTTTAAAAAGACACAAGCAAGCCTTTGCTTGGAAAACAACATACATTCCTAGAATCTGTTCGTCTTTTTGTAAACATAAAACTCAACTCCTAGATGATAAAAAGCCAGTTGTTCAAAAACAAAGACGATTAAATCTGAACATGCAAGAAGTTTTTAAAAAAATCATTAAACTTCTCGACACTGGTATCATCTATCCAATCGCCGATAGCCCTTGGGTAAGTCTCATTCACTGTGTACTTAAAAAAGGTGGTATCACAGTAGTCACAAACGAAAAATATGAACTTGTCCCAATAAGAACCGTTACGGGTTGGCGAGTATGCATCGATTATCGTAAACTCAATGAAGTAACCACAAAGGACCACTTTCCTTTGGCATTCATGGATCAAATGTTAGAAAGACTCGCAAGAAATAAATACTTATGTTTCCTTAACGGTTTTTCTGGATATTTTCAAATACCAATCGATCCTATGGACCAAGAAAAAACAACTTTCACATGCCCTTTCGGAACATACGCTTACAGGCGAATGCCTTTCGGTCTATGTAATGCTCTCGCTACATTTCAAAGGTGCATGTTAGCTATCTTTCATGACATGATCGAAGAATCCTTGGAAGTATTCATGGATGATTTTTCAGTCTTTGGAAACTCCTTCGATAACTGTCTCAAAAACCTCGATAAAATGCTTCAACATTGCAAGGATGCAAATCTTGTCCTTAACTAGGAAAAATGTCACTTTATGATTAAAGAAGGAATTGTGCTTGGACACAAAGTGTCCGGTACAGGCCTTGAAGTTGACAAAGTCAAGATCGATGTAATCTCTAAGCTTCCACCACATACTAATGTAAAAGGCATTAGAAGTTTTCTAGGACATGTCGGTTTCTACCGATGTTTCATCAAATACTTCTCGAAAATTACCCGTCCTCTAACTAAGTTGCTTGAAAAATATACTTCATTTTAATTCAATGACGAATGTCACAAAGCATTCAATTCATTAAAAGAAAAACTCACATGTACTCCTGTGATTGTGAGCCCAAACTGAAATCTTCCATTTGAGCTTATGTGTGATGCAAGTGATTTCGCAGTTGGAGCAGTCTTATGTCAAAAAAATGGTAAACACTTTCACCCCATCTATTTTGCAAGCAAAACCCTTCATGCAGCTCAACAAAAATATACGGTTACTGAAAAAGAACTAATGGCTGTAGTCTTTGCATTCGATAAATTCTGACCCTATTTGATATTATCCAAAACAATTTTCTACACCGATCACTCAACTTTAAGACATCTATTCAAAAAGCAAGATGCTAAGCGACGTCTTATACGTTGGATTCTGCTATTGCAAGAATTTGATATCGAAATTAAAGACGAAAAGGTACATAAAATGTTGCCACCGACCACTTATCTCTGATTGATAATGATGAAACAAGTGATGACAGTGATGTCGATGATAACTTTCCTGGAGAAACTCTTATGGAAATAACTACGAATGACACACCATGGTTCACAGACTTTGCAAACTATTTGGTGGGTGATGTTATACCTAAAGGGACGACGTACCAGCAAAAGAATAAATTCTTCTCTGACCTCAAAAACTACTTTTGGGAAGACCCTTACCTTTTCAAAGTATGTTCAGATGGTATGATCACTCGCTGTGTCTCAGGACCAGAAACTCGTACCATTCTAGATCAATGTCACCACGGACCAACCGGTGGACATTATGGACCAAACACCACAGCTAAACAAGTCTTAGACTCAGGCTTTTACTGGCCAAAAATCATCAAAGAAGCTCATACTCTTGTTCGTCTCTATGAAGCATGTCAAAAACAGGGAATATATCCAAACGTGATGAAATGCCCTTAAATAGCATTAAAGTGTGCGAAATTTTTGATATATGGGGTATCGACTTTATGGGACCATTCCCAAAATCATATAAATTCGAATACATCTTAGTCGCTATCGATTATGTATCAAAATGGGCCGAAGCTCAAGCTCTTCCAACCAACGATGCCAAAGTTGTTATTTCCTTCCTGAAAAAACTCTTCTGCCGTTTCGGAATTCCCAAAGCACTCATAAGCGACCGAGGAACTCATTTCTGAAACAAAATAATGGAAAAAACCATGAAAAGATATGGAGTTAACCACCGTTTCTCTACATCATATCATCCTCAAACGAGTGGACAAGTTGAAAATACTAATAGAGCCCTTAAAAGAATTCTTGAAAAAACCGTTCAAGATAATCCAACTATCTGGTCAAGAAAACTCGATGATGCTCTGTGGGCCTTTTGAACCGCTTACAAAATACCAACCGGAACTACACCATACAAACTCGTATACGGTAAAAACTGCCATTTACCTTTTGAAATCGAACACAATGCGTACTGGGCCCTAAAAACTGTAATCCTGACCTCATCGCTGCTAGTGAGAAAAGAATTTTCCAGCTACATGAGTTAGATGAATTCCGACATCAAGCATATGAAAACTCTCGTTTATACAAAGCAAGAACTAAAGTCTGGCACGACAGGAAACTCAAAATGAGAAAAGAATACAAACACGGAAACAAAGTGCTATTATTTCATTCTAAGTGTAAATTCAAACAGCCAAAACTCAGATCTCGTTGGCTAGGACCATACGTAGTGAAACACCAATATACATCCGGATATGTTAAACTATATGGAAAAGATGGAAAAACGTTTATTGTTAATGTCCATCGACTCAAACTCTACCATGAAGAAGATAATGACCCAAGGAAAGAACTCACTCCCTTCTTTCCCAAGAAATAAAACCAAGAAGTTCGACTCTAGCTAATGACTCTCTGAAAAAATTAAGCGCTTCTCGGGAGGCAACCCATGCTTTATTTTAAGTGTGGAGGAGACCCTCCTATTATGTTTTATTTTCTAAAAAAAACCAAAAGTAGTTTTGTGTGTTTACTCTTATGCAGGTAATACAGTATAGACCTGGAAAATTATGGCGTTTTCTCAAAGGATAGCTCTCTCAAGCTCTCTCAAGCTATATATATATATATATATATATATATATATATATATATATATATATATATATATATATATATATGCCCAGGAAGTACTGTTTTCCCTTAATTTTTTCTATTTTCTATATTTATCAGTTCTCACATTGAGGGTAATGTTCAACTTAAGTGTGGTGGGGAGCCAATAGGAAAAATTAATCATATCCCTCCTTGTTTGCCCCGTAATCTGGCCAAATTTTCAACTGATATTTTATGAAATCTTTAAAAACTAATATACATATGCTTTTCTTCCAAATAAATAAAAAATGTATACTCTTAGTAAGGCAAATCCAACCGGATTGACACTATAACTAGCACAAGACCAGTCCACTAAATTGTGAGAATTAAACCTTAAAGAATTCAGGTATCCACCTTTGATACCTAAGATAATTTTTACCTTTAGCTTGTTCGAGTTAAGGTTTGAATGCAATTGCAACTGTCTCATCCGTCGTTACGGCTGTGTATTTATAATTTGTCGCCTTTTCTAGAGCATTAGTATTGGTTAAAATTATATGAGTGAGCTGGTAATTTAGTAGCTTCTGAACTTGTGCTTGATCATCATTTACTAGACCGCAATGAGGTTAATTTATAGACAAAATCGTATGATAAGAGGTAAAATAAATCCCATGTAACTCTTGTATCTGCATCACTTATTTTTAGTGCTATCCTGCTGAAGTTTCAAAAGTTGAAGAAAAATGCTCAATGAAAGAAATTCCGTGCATGCCTTAGTAAGCGTTTGGTGTAAAAAAGTTCAAAGTATAAGGCTTAAGTTTGGCACATGGAACCGATACATGTTATTCACCCTCATTAGTATCACGTTTTGCCTCTTTGAGATTTTTGTCTAGGTGCTCACGCCGCAACGGGCATGTTTATGTGTCTTGTACAAGCCTATGGTAGCTATCTAAATTATGTCTGTGCAATTGAGTGACTTCACAAAATATAAACCCTAAATGAGTGGCTTGAGTGAATATAAATCAAACACATTCCCTATGTAAGGTGCTCTGTTATATGTCCATGCCTGAAAAGTTATTAAAACCAGTAAACACTTGTTAAAATTTAAATTTCTCTACGTCACGATAAATGATCTTGTTTTCTCGCTTTAATTGCATGAGGGCAAGCAATAGCTAAGTGTGGAGGGATTTGATAACGCCTAAATTATAAATATTTTCAGCGGCGTTATTTGAATATATTATATCATTTCTCGTGAACTTTTGGTACTTAATAGCATAAAATATATGCAGGTTCACTTGAAGACATCCTGAGCTCAAAAAGTCCAAAATACAAATGTTTATACTCTTTGGAAAGCAAGTTATAATAAAAGAAAGGACTAAAGCTAAAAATGCAAAGAAGTACGCCGCACATTTCACTATGTGCACCGCACTTCCTATCGAGTTTAAGAATTAAAGAGAATTAAATGAAGGCTGCATTAGCTCACTAAGTACGCCGCACATTTCAGAATATACACCGCACTTCTCAACAAGCATTAATGAAGTTTGAACCGACATAGGCAAAGTACACCGCACATTTTATAATGTGCGCCGCACTTTCACCCTTTTTCAGCCTATAAATAGAGACGAATTTTCACACCATTGGAGATATCCCACACATTCTTCATCTTATCAATCTCTCAAATATCCTCCCAAATCCCTGAATTCAAAGATTGAAGAACGAAGAACGAAGAACACCATCATAGTATTTAGTGAATAAAGGTTGTAGTAAGATTCGATACTTGTAACGGGTAGAGTTTGATCCATATTCTTACCCGGGCATAGTATGTTTCTTGTTTATCTTCATTATTTTGTTATGAACTTCGTAGCCATGAGAGGCTAAATCTCTCATGACTACTCGATGATGTTAATATAATGATTAAGCGTTTGGTGTAGTTGCGATCTTTTTAGTCTTAAGCTTATGTTAAAATCCTATCGTATCTTATCTTATCAACTTTGGTTATCAACTTTGATTGTATACTCATAACGGTATAGGTCGAAAGACCCGTTGTGAACTATATAGTTTTAAAGATTTGTCTACGGTCTTTATCGTTTGAAAGGAGAAATCTGCTTACGTTATTTGATAAACAAAATGGATTTGATATAATAGTAACAAGATTATTTGAGTGACACACTTGATCGAGTTAACTAGATATAAGTCTGATGTGCTGTCGTGTAGGTTCAATTATTTGATTATCAAGTTTAAAATTTATATTTAGCCGACAAACCTAAAACAACAGTTTAACGACCAGTGTACCCGGTCTAGATGGAGTTCACGGTAAGTAGGGTGTCAAACATTAAGAGTGGAACATTAATCCTATATTCTATTAGTATTTTAGTTAGTCTATTTACTGGTTAAACCTATGCTATATACGTTGTCTAATAATATGGTGTTTTTAGCCTGAGAGACTGACACAGGTTTAGTGGAAACAAATATCAATTCAATACACAATAAACACAAAAGAAGAAAATTAGAAGATAGAAAAGCGGTACAAGCCAAATGATAGAAAACTGTATTAGCCATATTAAATCCAGTTCAATGTCGGTTTGTTTGTTTTAGTGCAATGATTTACTTATCTCAAAGCGGCATATCATTCTTAAGACTTAGGCGGGACATCATCCTAAGACCTAGACATGATTAATCCTGTCACAATTAACGCATCCGCATTTTTTAAGCATCTTTAGTTTAATTAATAAATTATCTTAGGGAATCAAGCAGGTGGTGATCCTGTTAATAACCCCTTGGCCCCAACGAGACTTTACCCACTTATTGTTTGACGGTGTTTTATATACTGGTAGTCCACTATTCCAATCTTTATCAGTCAATTAAGAGCATGATTGTTGAAACATAAACGGGTCACTTACCGGTCCAACTAAGCTCATAATTTAAAGACAAAGATAGAATGTTATTTGTGATCCTAATGGTCTAGTAATATGAAACACGATATGGAGAGCTATCCCGGTATCTTGATTACTTAGTCCGTATCACTAGATCCAGTTGAATGATAGGTCACATATTCAAACACATAAACAAGTATGAGGTGATAAACAAATAAACCAATCACGATAAAATTAAGAAATCGATTTTAAAATAAACCAAACATTGAACTTTCATTAAGATGGCTAATACCCGAGGGTATTAGCCCACAACCATTATAAATGTACAAGCGTAATCAAACAATAAAAATCGAACGATTAAGAGAGTAAAAATTACACGATGTCTTCTATGGATTCGTGATCAATGCTTAACCTTGGTGGCTGATCTTCTCTTCTGAAATTCGTCTTTAATGAGTATGGTATAAAGAATATGATATTGCACAATGAAAACTCATTTTTGAGTCTTCTATTTATAGTGTATGAAAAAGACTTGATACGTCGTATCTGGCAAGGTCGATACGGCGTATTGGGCTGGATTCATTAGAGTGCGCGCTACGTTCATAATCAATCAGTGATATCATTTCCAATTTACTTGATTTACTGTATCTTCAAATAGTTATCTTCATAGATATGGCGTATGGAAACATAGAGGATACGTCGTATTGGGAATTGGTCAAACGCGTTTTCTTGTGAAGTCTTGGCGTGAAGACGCCGTATCTCTTTTGTTGGATACGGCGTATTGGTCAGAAATTAGTAATCTTCAAATATCTTTGTTTTAGCTCCAAATTATGCGCCTTTTAGCTTGTCTTCACAAAACACTCCTGAATTACTGCATTTATCAACTTTAAAGCAATTAAGTACCAAATAATGCAATAATCATATAAAAGTGGGCAAAACAGATGTGATAAATGATATAATAAAGTGACGTTATTTGATGTCATCAAAGTCCTAAATACGAGATCGTATTTATCACCATTGCTTAAGAATTATATGAAGCTATCTGAGTAGTCATCGTCATCATTATTGAATCAAACATTATTTATCTTAAAATTGTTAAAGTTTATTTTAACTACGATTATTTGAACACAAATCGAATCCCTATAGATGACCTGGTCTTACCTAAAATGTTATACTATATACGTGAGTTATAATTTTACCCGGTGTGTTTCCATTTAATAAATCGGTAATTTTAGTCTTATAAATTTAAAGCTTTTTAAACACATTCAATGCTCATGATCAATCTGTTACTCTTGAATCCCTGATTCAAAATGTTCAAAAAGAAGCTAAAAATCAACATAGCTTGACTAATGAACTAAAAAAGCAAAAATCATTGCTACAAAAGGAACTTGAGATGTTTAAGGAACGGTTAAAAACATTAGAAAAGCAACCACTTAAATCTTTAAATTACAAAGAAGCATATGAAGAGTTGGAACGAGAAATATGTGTTGACAAAGACAAAATCGATAATCTTATTAAAGAAAAAGATAAGATTCAAGATGAATTTTTTCAACTCGAAAATGCAACTCTCAGAATACGACATGAAACTGTGTTATCCCAAAAGGTTTTTAAAGAACGAGAAAACAAATATCTTGAAGAGATTGTAGATCTTGGAGAAAAACTTAATTCTCATGATCGGATTGTTTACAAAATGGGACAATCAATTCATATGCTTGGGAAAAAACCAAACAAGGTTTATTGCCCTTTCTTAAAAGCTGGGTTGGGTTATCAAAATCCAGAATGTCTCAAGAAAGCCATTAAAGCATAACCTAAAATGTTTGATGATGAAAGACTTAAAAGCACTAAATTAATAATTGATTCACCTGGTCATGAGGAAACTCTTGAGGATGCGGAAGAAAGTCAATTAAAAATGAAAGATAAAATGATTCAACTGAACTATGAGAAATTAAATGCTCTTTATGAAACATTTGTTCCTTAAATGGAAATTCCTATTAAACAAACATATCTTTCAACTCCTTCTACTTCTAATGTACCTTTTGAGTTGAGCAAAGAGATGTTGGATTTACCTGTGAAAAAGATGCCTAATGAATCTAAATTGCTAAAATTATTTGTAAAATTGGACAAGTCTATTAGTGATTTGCAAATGATCAAGATATGTTAAGACAATTTTATAAAACTAGGGTAATTCTGATGTATATCTCCTTAAGAAGATGCTCAAATGAAATCAAACAAGAAATTACAGAAGAAGTTCAGGAGATGTTAGATATTTTTGAGTCAATGGAAAAGAAAGTTAAGAATCAATCTCAAAAAGATAAAAAAAATTCAAGATGAAATTGATCGACTTTTAGAAACTTCCTTGTTAAAAGAAATTAAGGATTGTGTGCTGATATCCGTTGAGAAACAAAAAAAATGAGATATTAATGCTTGAAAAAGAAAAAGTTTCAAATGATTCCAAAATATCCAAGCCACTTTGGAACAACGAGTTAAGATTCTTAAAAACGATTTCAAACGAGCTAAAACTCAATACGTTAATCTTGATCTTAAAATGAAACATCAAAAAGAAAAAATGGCTTGCGATGTCTCTTGGAAGTCAAAGATGACGACGTTGAGTGATGGAAATGTTTTGCTAAAAAATCAAGTTCAATCAACTATTCAAGAAAGAGAATATAAAACTTGAATTTCAAAAGCTTTTCAATTTAATCAAAGCAACACGGATTCAACATCAACAAGAAGTCAATGAGTTAGTTGAGCATATTCATCAAAAGACATATGCTTATGGTGATGTGCGTGCTAAAAATCAAGATTTTTTAATGACAATTTCTAAACTCAAAGCGAAGCTTGCTGAACAAGCAAAGAACATGAATACTAAGTTTGACAAATCTGCAACTTTAGAGAAACTAGTTTGTGTTACACAATTTATCAAAAACAAAGATTTAAAAGCTACAACAGTTTCTAAGGTTGAGATAAAAAAAGATAAGTCAAAACCAGTCACTTCACATTCTACATCTAAAAATGAGCAAAGTCAAAAAAAAGAATGCGAATGTAATCGCAAGGCGCATGTATAGAATCACAAAAACAGAAACAAAAATGCCAGTAGATAAAACTAACAAGTTTTCTTGTAATTCAACAAGAGTAGCAAGTTCTAGTAGTGTTAGCATATTAGAGTCTAAGGATACTAATTCAAAGAAGAGAGTCTTGCTAAACACTACGTCTAAGAGCACTTCTAAGGATGTCAAGAAATCGAAAAGTAGTTTTATTTCAGTTGCTAATAAGAATGACACAATGAATTCAAATGTTTCTGATTTAAAAACAAATGTATTAAAAGCTAAGACTGTAAACACTGTTCATCATGGTTCGAATCTTGTATGTGTTTCTTGTGGCAAAGATGTGTTTATGGTTTCTCATGATCAATGTGTTGCTTGTTATGATTTATCTTTGAATTCTAGGGTAAAAAGAGTCTTATTCACTTCCCCTGTAGCCGCGAAATCTAGCAAACTAGGAGATACTCTTGTAGTTGCGAAATCTAGATTTAGTGTTGCGACACCCCCAAAAGCAACAAATAAGGTCTCCCGTGCTTCACCACTAACTCCAGAATCTAGGCAAAGTCGGACACTTAGCACTTACATGAAAAACAAGATTAAAACAGGTAGGAAGTGGCAAAAGTGATTTAAACACCAATCATGTTTTAATTGGTCACCTAAGAGCTCAACTGCCAAAACACCACCACATGTGTCTAAGAGTAGTGCGAGTCATAGAAACTAACTCTAAAACACCGGTTACCACTCAGAAATGGGTAGCCAAATTGTCCATTCCTCCATCTAAATTTGTTTCATGTGATGCAGGTGATCCAAATTGTTCTTTGGATTGTTGATAGCAGATGTTCAAAGCACATGACTGGGAATCTGAAACTGCTAAGAAATTTCGTTGAGAAATTCATGGGCATAGTCCGCTTTGGCAATGACAACTTCGCTATAATCACTAGATATGGAGATTATGTTCAAGGCAATCTTACCATATGTCACGTATATTATGTTGAAGGCCTTGGACACAATCATTTCTTGGTTGGACAATTTTGTGATGGAGATCTTGAAGTAGTGTTCAAACACTTGTTTTATATGAAATTTTAAGGGTCAAGATTTACTTACTGGTTCTCGTGAATCTAATCTCTACACCATCTCCATTTCTGAAATGGCGTTTTCATTTCCAGTTTGTCTAATGTCCAAAGCCACGTCAACAAAATCATGGTTACAGCATTAACGATTTTCTCATTTGAATTCTGGTACCATTAATCAACTCTCTAAAAACGAACTAGTTGATAGGCTTCCGAGATCTAAGTATGAAAAAGATCACTTATGTTCTACTTGTGAGCAAGGAAAGAGCAAAAAGGCCACATTTCCATCTAAGTTTGTTCCAAGCACAAATTCCAAACTTGAATTACCCCATATGAATTTATTGAGATATGAAGACTGATATAGGCCTATTGTAGTACTGGGTTTAAGGGGAGGATTGTTGGGTGCAAACCTGATCCCACATCGGTAGAATAAGTAAACTAAAGATGGGTTTCACACTTATAAATACCCCTCTCATTGTAATTATAAACTTACATCTGGGTGTGTGTGTTTGTACCCCGTGTAGTTTAGCACGGGGCATGCAATTTGGCCAGTTTAGCTCAGAGATTAATAATATCTCTCTTGTTTGATCCCGTGGACTGCCACAACTATCCTAGTCCGCATTTATCTTTTGTAAGACTTATTTGTATTCTTTGTTTGTTTGAGCGGTGTGTGCAAGAGTTATATATCATACAGAGGTCTGTATAAAAGTGTGTGCATGTTTCATATACCCTAACAAAGTGGTATCATAGCCAGGTTACGATAAATAATGGCAAAAGACGGTAAACTAAAGATCGACAATATGATGGTTATGATTTCGGTTTCTGTAAGATGTAGATCAAAGACTCTCTATATCAGAAGAAGCTTTAGGATCCTTTGGCAAAAGCCAAACCTACAGGTATGAAGGCTTTGTTATTATTATCTTAAGAGCCCTAGAGTTGGTCAAGCACTATTACAGTAGTTAGTGGTTCGTGTAGAACTACTAAGCTAACGTTCAAAGGGATTCGAGATTTGATTCTTTGTTGAAGATATCTGTCGAAAGACATCCAGAGAATATACATTTTATTTGTTATGTGCAAAGGATAGATACATGGGCAGAGGGTACGACAGAGAGCAGGAAGCAGAACAAAAACAAGTCGAAATCATGGAAGATAGGAAAGATAAAGTACATGCAGAATATCACGTGTTGGAATTGCAACCAGAAGGGCCACTTTCAGTATCAGTGTTCAAAGCTTGTAGCCTCTAGGGATAAGGTGGTTAACATAGCAGCTGGAGACTCTGATGACGCATTGGTTTGTTGCGTTAAGAATACAGTTGAGGATCGTATAATGGATTATGGTATATCGTTCCAAGCTACCTATTGCAAGGAAGAGTTAGAAAGGTTCAAGCTACGCTCTAGTAAGGTTTGTTTAGCTGATGACAAGACTCTTGACATTGCAGGAGTTGGGAATGTTATCCTTAAAACTTCTTTTGGTACTATTTGGACTCTGAAGGATGTTAGGTATATTCCAAGCCTAAAGAGAAGGATAATCTTAGTTGGGCAGCTTGATGAGGAAGGTTACCACATAGGCTTCAGAGACCAGCAGTGGAAGGTTACTAAAGGTAGTTTGGTGGTAGCTTGTGGGAACAAAAGTAAAAGCCTGTATATGGTCGAGGTACACCCTAAGGGGATTGGTGCAATTATTAATGGTAGTGGTAGTGCAACTCTATAGCACCAGAGACTTGGTGATAGGAGCAGGATTGGTATGAACATGTTAGCTTCCAAAGGAAACGTTCCAGATGTACGAAAGGTAGATATCTACTTCTATAAGCCAGGTGGCTTGGTGAAGCAGAAGAAACTTTCTTTCATAATGTCAGAGAAGACAAGGCAACTGCAAAGGTTGGAACTAGTTCATATAGAAGGCTATGACCTTACATTTATTGCATCAATATGAGTATCCCACTACTATGATACTATTATCAAAGACTACAACATGAGTTGCGATAGGTAAAATGTAAACCTTCATGTGAAGTGTTTGAAGTTTGATAATGGTGGAGAGTATAGTAGCTGACTGATTAAGTTTTATGTCAAGAACAAGATTATGATGCTGAAAATGGTGCCAGAAACACCTCTTCAGTTTGGTGTTGCTAAAAGATTGAGCTGAACATTTAGAGCATAGAGCAGATTCAGTTAGTATGGCCTACATAATCTACCGCATACCATACGTTCCGATAGAGCTGCGTAATCCAGAGGAGGAATGGCGAGGGAAGGATACTAGTCTCACACACTTGAATGTATTTGGTTGTGAGCATTTGTTAAGGTAAAAGATGTTTACGGAGAAGCCATGAAATGTACGTTCATAGGCAATGGCTCAGATGAAATATGATATAGCTTTCGGGATACGAAGAGTCACCAGGTTATCCAAAGCAGAAATATTACATTTGTAGACTCGATTTATGGAGCCAAGTCTACGACAAATTCAAGTAGCTTAACGAAGCCCATACAGAAGAGTCAAGTGGTGTTAGTAGATATTTCAAAGAACCTTGCAGAGAATGATAGCATAGTTATAGAGCATGGGTTGAGTTCAGAAATCACTCAGAGCCTAAGTGGGAGCTCAGATACGAGTGAAGGGTCCGAAAATAGTAGGAGCTTCGAGGACAGTAGAAGATCAGATGAAGAAGACTTTGAAGATGAAGCATTCTCTGAGGAGGGAGGCTCCAAGACTCCACAGGTACGATGATCCACTAGAGAGTCCAGGGCTCCAGTGGGTACTCTCCATCAGCAAACTATTTTCTATTGACAGAAAAAGGTGAACCAAAGTCTTATTCAGAAGCCTTGTGTATCAATGAATCCGTACAGTGGAAGTAGGCTATTAATGAAGAAATGGTTTCACTTAAAAAGAACTAGACGTGTTCCTTAGTTAGATTACTAGTAGGAAAGAAGGCATCACAAAGCTTGTGGATGTTCAGGGTTAAAGAAGAGCAGGATGGTAGGAAAAGGTACAAGGCTAGATTGGTAGTTAAGGTTTTCCTACAGATACATAGGGTAGACTACAATGAGATCTTCTCTCCTGTTATAAAGATGACTACAATCAGGTTAGTCTTGAGTATTGTAGCCTCCGAGGACTTGCATCTAGAGCAATTAGATGTCAAGACAACCTTCTTACATGGTGACCTTGATAAAGACATCTACATGACACAACAAGTGGGGTTTCAGTCAGCTGGGAAAGAAGAAAACCTAGTGTGCAAGTTGAAGAAAAGTCTGTACGGATTAAAGCAAGCACCGAGACAATGGTACCTGAAATTTGATAGTTTTATATAGAGGGCAGGGTATAAGAGATATGCTATGGACCATTGTTGCTACTTAAAAAAAGGTTGGTTCGTCCTCTATTATATTACTGTTATATGCTTATGACATGTTGGTCGCAGGCTCTGACATGGCAGAGTTTAACAATCCTAAGTGGTTGTTTCCCTGAGTGTTCGAGATGAAGAATAGATGCTTAGAGAAGCAGGTGCTTGGTTATGTGCTTACAGTTGGTGTAACAACAATCGAGTAGGAGTCTAGACTACAGAAGAGTATCACTATGTTAACTATAGAAGTCTAGTTTATAGCAGTTGCATAAGAAAGCAGAGAGTTGACATGGTTGAAAAAGTCTCTTAAGAAGTTAGACTAAGCTCAGACAGAAAGTGTTTAATATTGTGATAGAGATACTAAGTGTTCGATTCATCTTGTGAAGAATCTAAAGGTTTGTAGTTGGGCAAAGCTTATTCGAGTATTAATAAGGGAAGGGTCCTTATCTTTGTTGAAGATTCTTAGAACAAAGAGCCTTGCAGAGATGTTCACCAGGTTGGTAATGAAAGAGAAGTTGAAGCTTTGCGCAGCTTCAACTGGCATCCAAGAGAATTGATAACAGAGTATGGTGTCTTACTAGAGAGAAAGGTTATTTATAGTTTAATGATGTTAGTTCAGGATACTTTGTATTAAAAGTCTCCTAGCCTTACGTTTGGTTAGTCTACCATGTTTCGTATGTTCGACGGTACATAAAGGTTAGAGCAGTAGCATTGTTGAAAGGAAGGTGGTTCAAAGTTTACAGAGATTACTTGAGACGGAGAGCAGTGAAGTGATCAGCCTCCAAGTGAGAGATTGTTGAGTTGTGAAGACTGATATAGGCCTATTGTAGTACTGGGTTTGAGAGGAGGATTATTGGGTGCAAACCCAATCCCACATCGGTAGAATAAGTAAACTGAAGATGGGTTTCACACTTATAAATACCCCTCTCATTGTAATTATAAACTTGGATCTGGGTGTGTGTATTTGTACCCCATGCAGTTTAGCACGGGGCGTGCAGTTTGGCATGATCGTGCAATTTGGCACGAGCCTAAGCAATATAGCTTAGAGATTAATAATATCTTTCTGGTTTGATCCCGTGGGCTGCCACAACTATCCTAGTCATGGATACTACGTTATATCTTATGTCGATTATATTCCGCATTTATCTTCCGTAAGCCTTGTTTGTATTCTTTGTTTGTTCGAGCGGTGTGTGCAGGAGCTATATTCCGTATAGAGGTTAGTACAGAAGTGTGTGCAGGTGCCATATACCCTAACAAGATTTGTGTGGGCCAATAAGGGTTGAAACGATTAATGAAAAATGATTTATTCTGGTGATTGTTGATGACTACTCCCGATATACTTGGGTGTTTTTTCTTTGAACAAAAGATGAGACTCCATAAATAATTATGAAGTTCCTTACTCAGATTCAATGAAATATGAAGGCTCAAGTCCTGAAAATCTGGCATGATAATGGAACTGAGTTCAAAAATGCAACACTAAAGTCGTATTATGAAAAGCTGGGCATTTTGTATCACATATCAATTGCTCGAACACCTCAGCAGAATGGTGTTGTTGAATGCAGAAATTAAACACTTGTCGAGGCGGTAAGAACAATGCTTATCTTTTCAAAATTACAAAAATACCTATGGGACAAAGAAATTTCTACAGCTTGCTTTACTCAAAATCGCTCTCTTGTACACACAAGGTATAATAAAACGCCTTACGAGCTGATTAAGGGTAGAAAATCTAATGTTCGATACTATCATGTGTTTGGTTCCATATGCTACTAAACTAATGATCGTGATGATCTTGGGAAGATGAAGCCTAAAGCATACATTGTTATCTTTGTTGGTTACTTTGATTCATCAAGGGGGTTTCACGTTTATAACCGCCGAACACGAAAAATAATGGAAACCATCCATGTTAAATTTGATGAACTCACAGAAATGGCTTCTAAATGCAACAATTCAGGAACCGGTGGTAATTGCTTGAATTTTCAAGAATCATCAGAAGAAATGAACGATATACCGTCACAACAAGACTTGGATAACTTGTTTGGTTGAAGAATACTATGCGTCGAGAACTTCAAAAGAGTCAGATAATTCCGCTGCAAATACTCTTGATAATGAAGACACTCCATCATCTTCTTCAATCATTGCTGAAGATAATGATGCTCCATAAATAGCAACCTCATCAGAAGAACCAATTGCACAAGAATCCTCAACTCCAGTCTAGGATACTCATTCAAATGAACAAATTCAAGAAGACGTTGCAAAACTTAACAAGAATACTATCATGCATTCTTTTGGAACTCATGCGTTCGAAGAAGCTGAGTCATCCTTAAACTATTAAGACCTGTCAGACATGCATGAGTTCCACTAACAACATCGCTGTACTGATAGATGGACTAAGATTTATCCAATTAAACAAGTGATTGGTGACCCTTCCAAGCCAATGACAACAAGAAGTAGACTCTAAACTGATGTAAAGTTGTGTATATACGCACTCACAGTAAGTACTACTGAACCTAAAAACATCAAGGAAACTATTCTTGATCATAGCTGGATTGAATCAATGAAAAAGGAACTCTATCTGTAACACCCCCAAATTGGGTCGCAGCGGAATAAGGGTCCGGGGCGTGTTACTTCTCAGATCAATAACACAAGATGTATAAAGAATGACCAAAAAGTCGTTTAAAACTGATACATTGGATTTTAACAAAGTATTTGTTACATAAGCCGAAGCTTCACTTGTCCACTTATTCAAAGTACAAAGATTTCTAGCCCATACAGTTATACAAAATGTATTGCGACAAAATCTTTAATGCATGATATCCCAATCAAAACCACCAATGTATCCCTTGTACCTCTTGCTTACTGATCCCCTGAAAAACATTGCTTTAAAACGTCAACAATAATGTTGGTGAATTCATAGGTTTGATAAATCATATATTGTAGGACCACAAGATTTCCCAAGTGTATGATAATGCAACAGATGCAGACATCATATAAATGTAATTACGTTGCTCTAAGCTCATGACACTGAAGCTTGACGTGTATGAATACCAAATTAATGGCCTACATTGCCCGTGGTGATGTTCTAACCCGCAACATCCTATATTCGACATGGTATACGTTCGTTTGTCCAGTGATAGCTAATCACCCGAACGGGGTTGTCAAACCCAATAGATCTATTAATAACATTCGCGCTCACAATCCCGCAATTGACAGTTCATGATAATGGGCTCAGATATGGGTTATCGCTACTTAGGCAACACGTAATCATAACATGAAACTTAACCACTTGTGTCCAATTGTAAAGCATTGCATGTTTTTCACCCCAAAAACTTTGTAAAACAAAAGCATGTAAAACGTGGGGCTATGAACTCACCTTGAGTGAGTAATGCCAAGTGTATCACAAATAACGCGCCACGCGAATTGATCAAATGCAACCTAATTAAATTAAGGTCGAATAAGTACTAATTCTCTCTTTTTATAAACATTTTTTCAAATATGTTTCTTTAAAACTTAAACATTGAAGCAAAATAACAAACTTTATAAAATAACTTTTTATGAAAACTACAAATAAGCCAGAAAATAAGCAAATCAAACAGACAGTTTGGCTAATAGGCTAAAAAGGAAGTAAGCTAACTTATTTAGGCTTTATATTCAATAAGCAATGAGACAAAGCAAATAAGCTAAAACATACTTATAGCTAAATCTAATGAGCACAAAGGACTTAATTTAAGCTCACCAAATAAGTTGAATAAGCTCAAAGAAGCTCAGCAGTACTAACTTGGAGTTAGTACTACTAGGCTTTTTGAAAACTCAATAAGCTCATGAAGAACCTAAAAAGCTAAACATAGATGAACACTTAAACCTAATAAGCTAATGCAGATGTAAATAAGCAAAGACTAACAAACAAATAAGCTAGAGACTAAGTGCAAAAAAAAAAATCAGACTATAGTAACTTAACTAAGGGGAAACTTAAGCAACTATTAAGACCTTAAGAGCAAATAAGCTATGGCTAAACTAAATAAGCATAGTCAGGCAACTAACTTAACCTAATAAGCTAGTGGGCTCAAGAATAAGCTAAGTTAAACAGGCAGAAAAGCAAAATAAAACTAAATAAGCTATGGCCTAAAAGGTAAGCAGACAGCAGCCATAAGGGCTCACTTTGGGCTTAAATTTTAAGCTGCTAAAGGGCTTCTTAAGGCTTAAGGTTGCCAAGGCTTAAATCTCAGCTTATGAGCTTCCTAAAAAACTAAATAAAATAAGATTTGGAACAAAAATAAGCTCTAAAAAGAAGCTGTTAAAACAACTTGTTGCACCAGGGGAGCCTTTTGGTTTTCTTAGGGGCAATAAGCAGTCCTAGTAATAAGCTATCAAAATAAGCTTGAAATTAAAAAAATGATTAAAAACAGATTGAGTGGGGCATGTAAAGAGCTTATGCTCAAATGATTAGAAGCTAAAGACTAAATTTACTAACTGAAAATAGGATTTGAAAAAGGTTGTTTTTGACTTATGAAAGACACTAAACCAAACCTTGCCAAATTTTGAAAACACAAAGAAGACTAAAAAGAAATTTACACTACTAAATTTTGACAATAAAAAGACTCTAAAAACAGGACTTTAAGCTGGTTTTAAATGGCTCAATCCAAATGACACTTATAACTGTTTTGGTCCAACAGTTAATAAGGATCACTTAGAAAAAACTCAAAACTACTCAAAAACTTTAAAAGTTTAAAGACAACAGACCAAAAACACTCAAGACAGCTTGCCAAAGATGGCTAAATGACCAAAGTGTTTTTTAAACCAAAAATGACCCGTTTTCACCTTTGACCCAAACACCCCCTTAAGGGTTTAGAAAACTTGGCAGACTTTAAAATGAGCTTACAAAAAGGCTTTTAAGAACTTAAAAAGCTTATAAATAAGCTTAACAAACATGTATTTAAAGACAAAAAGATTAAATGACAAGATATGTAGATGAAAACAGTAATTTGCAATAATTTTAAAAACAAGAATTTAAATGACAAGGAAAGTAAATGACTGAAATTTTAAAAGACAGTTAAATTAAAAAGACATATATTAAAATGGTACAAACTTTGTTACAAGCTTTTTCCTTGATACAAAAATTCGACACCCCTAAAATGAAAATACAAGCTACATTTTATACTAAACTATTCTAGGTCTTCACTTAAGGCTGTGTTTCTTGTGCTTTCTATATGAGGGAGAAGCTCAAAATCATCCTGGCCCTTCATCTTTGCTTGGAGCCCAATCACAAATCTCAACCCTTGATCTTTTTGTCTTCATTCTTGTCCAATGGGAGTTTGGAGGATTGCCAAGCTGTCAAGTCCATGTGGGTGTGTGGGGATAGTGGTGGTGATGGTTTTGGAGGGTTATGGCAGGTTATAAGCCAAAAAAGATAATGAACAGTGTTTTAATGGCTTTTGGCAGGAAGTGAGATGTATAAAAGGTGTGTGCGTGTTGTCAGGGGTAAGGTTTAGGTATTGGCAACCTTGGCCCCTCAACCTATACACTTGTATTGCATTCTTTGTCCTTGTGGTGTATAAAGAAGTTTGAGGAGTGGCAACATTAGTCCTTGAGGGTGTTAAGGGTTATTGCACGCATAGTCCTTGAAGGACTAACGGGTTTGGGGTAAAAGGGGTATCGGGTTAACAGTCATTAAAGTGGGTAAAGGGTTATGGTTTGGGCTAAGATTGGGCCGGTTATAATAATAAAAGAGACTTGGGCTTTTTAGATGGATTTTAAGGTTCAATAATTATAGTGGGCTGACCCGGCCCACTAGGTGGGTACGGGTGGGCCCACTTTTGGCAATTAGGTTTTTGGGTTCGGTTTTGACCTTTGACTTTTCCGGGTTGACTTTGACTTGGGTTGACTTTGGCTTCGATTTGGCGTTGTCTTTTCACGCTTTTCCATTCCGTGCTTGATTTTGTCCGTTTTGGCTTGATTTTTCGTCCTTTTCTTGGATATCCATTTCCTGCACAATATAAGT
>BQNB010114803.1:0-19582 GCA_026074375.1 Tanacetum coccineum
AAATACTTTATACGGAAAGTGGATATTTACACGATATAAGCGAGTTATCCAGGATCATCACACTCACACACACCCCCAAAATATAACATGATTTTTATTCTAACTAGATGTGGCAAATTTAGCTGGTTTACTATGAGTTGATTTGGGTTGGGTTTTATGTAAGTGGGTCAAATGGGTTAATTTGAAAGATTTAACTAAAAGTGAAGGTGGAAATCTATCCAAAGTGTATTCAGATACTCAAAACCTCTTAAAAAGCGCTTCAAAAATAAAAAAGTTACTGCTGTAATAATAATAGTAATACTAACAATAACAACATAATTTTTAATCATATGTCACATATTAATTGTTAATAAATTCGAAAAAGTACGGTCACACCCATCTTGCCGTCTTTACTGGAGACTTATCTAAATATGGATTCATTGTTTAGTTTCTGAATTTGAACATTTGACATTTGTAGGCTGGTGCTTTATTGCTATTCAATTTCTCAGGCCGATTAAGTTCTGAAGATATAAAGACTCAACTAAACTTGTCAGATGATGATGTTGTCAGGATTCTTCATACTTTGTCATGTGCAAAATATAAGATCCTTATCAAGGAGCCAGATACAAACACAACCTCTCCAATGGATTACTTTGAATTTAACTCAAACTTTACGGATAAAAAGAAGAGGATTAAGGTGACTGATTTATTTATTATTTACATAATATCCAACAAATACAGTTCCAGTATGACGTGTATTTTTGTTTAATATGTAGATCCCTCGACCTCCGGATGATGAGAAGAAAAAGGTGGTCGAAGGGGTTGAAAAGGATAGGACGTATGCAATTGATGCAGCACTTGTGCGGGTGATGAAGAGTAGAAAAAAACTGGGTCACCAACAGCTGGTTACAGAGTGTGTCAACGTGTTGGAAAACATGTTTAAGTTAAAATTTGTACGATAAAAACAAGTTAGAAAGGGTCAACATGAAAGGATTTGGCTTGTGGCTACTTTATCCATAATCCAAAAGACCTTCTAATCATCTTAATCATAAAGTTGGACGCACTAATAATTTATAAAAAGTGGACTAAAGGTGTTTTCTTTTCTTATCTTTACCTGTCCTGTTTTGATCTTTGCTGAAAGTGATTTGTTGTGAAATTTATCTTTAAATGGCAATTCATTGGAGGTTATCGATTATAATCTCTTTTTCCTGCTGCATTGTCTAACACATGAGTGTTGTTTGCAGCCTGATGTAAGAGCAATAAAGAATAGGATTGAAGATCTTATCAACCGGGATTATCTTGAAAGAGACAAACGTGATGCAAACTTTCTCATCTATATGGTATGATTCTGTTTCTGCAATTGTATCGAAACTTAGAAATCATACATCTCTCATATCTTAAGGTAGACATAACTGATTTTGGGTTACTAATTTAGATTATGTGGCATAGTTGATGTTAGTGTTGCTTTGAAGTGTTATCTGGATTTGCTTAGTTTTACTTACTTTGGGTACTTGGTCATTCATAAATGGGTTTTTAAACTAGAGGGTCACTCTACTTTTCTAAAATATTCAATTCAGTCACTCTACAAATATTTTGTTATTTTAGTCCCAAAACTTTTTATTCAAGTCACTCTTTTGACAATTCAACTATGATTTGGCATCCTATGTAACTTTATTTTTTTAAGTTGATTTTTTCAAATAATTTATCTTTCCAAAAAAACAAATATATTAAATCAAGTCACTCTTTTTTTTTATGTAACAATACACTCAAAACTATAATTTGGCATCCCTATGTAACATTATTTCTTTAAAAGTTGATTTTTACAAATAATTATTTTCATTTATAAAATCATATACAAAAATGTTTTTTTTTGTCTTTCCAATTGACTTGACCCTAACTAAACTATAGTAACACCTTGTCATAATCTGCCTTCACTCTCATGTCTTCAACCACCAATCACGAAACAAAACATCAAGTTAAAGAATGCCGAGTTATAAAAATAAAGCCAGAGCCGTTCGTAACACATCAAACCTTTTCCCCACACCAACCAACAGTCAACACTACCATGTACCATTATCAAGTTTAAATCACCACTAGCCACACCACACCGCTCTTCAAGTTTTCACCATAGCGACAGAAGATAAGGTGGAGTTGTTTTAAACATATCTGGGGAGATTTAGATCTCTCTCTAAAAAAGCGATAAAGAGTTGATGATGGTGTAGTTGGGCTAGTTGGTTTGTGTACTTTTGTGTTGGGGGTGATAGTCATATGGTACGTTGGTTACAAGAACAAATACTTATCATCATGTGGGTTGGTGGAGATTTTAGTTGATCCATGTATATGTAATTGTTCTTATATCCACCGTACAAAAGACCATCACCACCCACACTAGTACACAACCACTAACCACCACACCATCATCAAACCCAAAAAACCGCATTTTTGAGCAGATCAAAAAATCTTTCCCCAGATATGTGAAAACAAACACCCCTAACTACAGACGTTTATTGGTGAAGAGCCGGCGTGGCAGAGTTTGATATAAACCGGAATTGATTAAGGAATGTACACAGCGAGTAATAAAGAATATACATGAGGTGGGTATCTTCTGATTCGCAATGTAACATCATCCGTATCTAGTCAGATCAGGACAACTATTGATATACAATTGACTATACTTGACATGGCAACTTCTAACGCTAGCTAATTTCCTACACAAATTGTTAATGCGTCTGAGTAAGGTTGATCACAACTATCTATAGTTATGAGTTGAGACAGAGTGCCTTGGCATCGACATCGACTCTATTCTAAGGTCTATAGATATCGAGAGTAAGGACAACTCATACGATACACTGTAATAGTCCATGCACACAGACTCTCTTTAACATCAAACTTTCACTAAGAATAGGTCCATCTTATGCACTAAGCATAGACATGACAAATCTATGACCTCTAAAGTACATGAAGGCGCATACTAGAACACATCACTAACGGTACTCACCACGAGAAAGAAACCTTCAACACTAGAGGAGTTGAAGTAATTGATGCAAGGTGCACTGAAAGACTAACAAATAGTGAAACTACGTTTTGATCGTGAGACTACTGTACGCAGATGCGCGGTTACCAACACTACCACTCACAGATGTCAATATCTTGTATACAGGACACTGAACCTGCAAAGAATTATTCGTAATAGAACTTACACTTCATATACTCAGAGCATTCTCTATTGAGTCCTTCTTCTCTCTAGTAATACATCAACAAACTCATTTATCAGTGTGTAATGACCACAGACAATTCATCTCTTTGCAACAGTCTACGCTTAATTACACATCAATTAAGTCATAACCAATGATGCTAATAACATCAAAATTCAGATATACACTCGTAACTTACATTACAAGTAATGTCTCATGACTATGTCATGCGTAATCTAGACTTGTTTGTTATTTCGTCTGGGCATTCAGGACATGTTACTAATGGTAGTAAAGTCAGAGAGGACTAACTCTCTCTTATTTTCTATACAAATATAATCAGTGCAGACACCTTGGAGTACGACACTATATTCAAGACATTGATAGGTGTTTTTCTGTATTCAAATGGTTCTATGTGTTTTGCAGACATACGTATTTATGTTTAAATAAATCCATTTGAGAGAACTAGAATGACAGACATTCTCTTGCATTATCACTGATAGTTATGTTTTGTATTTGAATAGACTGCTCTACATGATGATGAGTCTCATTCTCGCTTTTCATCATCGATCACATATGTAGCAAGTTGTCTCACTCTCTGCGTGTATGACTAAAGACAAGGACACTGATCAGCGAAATGCACCTAACATACACTTGAGAATATTTTGATCGAGCCTTCTAGCACTCTACAGTGTGCGAGCAAACTTGAACACATCTCATTGTGTCAAGATTCAGACAGACATGAGAGACGAGGCCCAATACAGCATATGTGCAATTCAAACTGCCGATAACCTCCAATTCACTTTCCATGACCGTTTTCTAATAAGCAAAGAAAAAAACTACAACACACTTTGCTGAAGATGTACATAGTCAGACAACATCGGACATCTCTTAAATCTGGGTCACACAATCAAATACAACTTATTTGTTGAGAATTAAACGATATTTCACATTTGTTACACTACTATCAAAAATTAATGGTTTCGGCATCGACACGAATGTACGTAAGGCGTAATAGTGCATAATAGATTAGTACTTTAGAGACCTTTCTAGCCAATACGCCACTCTTATTCATGAAAACTATTACTACAGATTACCACTTAATAGAACCCATAACTCCTTCAGTGTGGACTGGACAATGTAGTACAGACTCATCTCGCTCTGAATACCACCGTCAGGGCCTGCACGAGAGTATAGTTACACTACATATTAGATTGATAACGAAGGCGCACACGTCTTTTTAAGCTCGCGTTTATCTTCCTTGAGATATACAGCTACTGATCATAGTACCAAGATCGGGCTCCATGTCATGAAACCAGTCTTACTAAATAAGTTAAATGGTCTGTTTATTTATTTTTTAATGAGACTCGTACAAGCTCTTCTATGAGCTTGGGTGTCGTAAGACACAGTTCTCACTCTTCCATTACTATCGTTGACTGATTCAGTTCTCTCTCTACCAGTCGACTTGGATAGATGCTTCTCTACTGTCTACTTCAACTCTTTCTACACTCACTATATGTTATCTAGAGTCACGATCATGCAATTGGATCTTCTGTGGATCGTGAAAATGCGCTTAGCACACAAGATTGAGACAACTACGAGTCATGCTCTGGCACATCTCTCTTGATTGTGGTTTCTACTACGACTATTGACTTCTCTTTCAGTAGAGAAAACCACACCGATTTGTATGCATGACCTTCTCATGTCAATGGTCAAGAACTAGTGCCCGTAGAATCTCGAATGCGATCTACATACTTAAGGAGACAAAAACTATCGACAGCGTCATAAGTACATGCGAGATGTTCCTTCTCAACAATGTTTATAGCATGGTTAGAACTAGTGAGTTCAAAGTGAGTTGATGGAATGAGTATCTTAGAGTATAAAAGATTCACATCTATGAATGTATATAAGATCACTTAAAGTCCATGTTCATCAGGTAGTTCATGTCTTCAGCAGATCACCTGTTCTTGTGATCTAGTTCTCTCATATCCGTTAAATTACAAACGATAAAACTAGCATTGTTTAGAGAGCAGATGAATTATTACATACCCACAAAGATCAAAGCTATACTCTTCCACTGCATTGAAGACTTGAGGTCTTTATACTTAGATTTGAAATGCTGGTCACTTCTTCACGAGCTAGGCATTTAATCATTTTGCACACGAGTGACAAATGTTTCTGCACTCTAGAACATCCTGCACACATGTCAGATGACTAGATTTCTACATATCTCTCTGCGTCTATAGCAAATTGTTACTATGATTCAAGTCTCTTAATTTTCTATCAGTAATCTCAAAACGAGGTCAGAAGTCTAATTGAGGAAATCAGAGAACTACATTAACACAGTTTCTCTGACGCATTCTACTCCATACAAAATGTTACAACAAACGCTCTTCGACATGAGATGTCGGGTCCTTAGTCTAGATTTACTGAACAATGAATTCTATTAGTTGTAGTACTAACCTCTAGCTAGAAGGAGCTGAGGAATCAGTTTTTGTTCTCTCACTGCACTGAGCCAATCATTCGGCTTTATTCCAGATATTTTGTAGCTCTTCTCTTGAGAAAACAAGCCTCATGAATTGATAATTTGAGTGTATTTAGGGACGGAATGATGGTTATAGTTGATGCGATATATCACATCGAGCATTACAAGGTAAGCTTCTATTAATGTTCTAACATGGTTGGATAAGTAGTTGACTAACTTAACATCTGCATTAGTATGCATTCCTCAAAGACACAAGCAATTACATCTTCAGTCAATCGTCTCTTATAAAGTACTATGTTGACTAGTCGCTATATCTTGTTCGATGTCAGAGTGGATTATAGTACAGTTATCTAAGAAAACACTTACAGTGATGGCATGTGTTCTGGCAACACTACATTCCGTCTCTCCTTTAGACTATCTACAATTCTCTACGACAAGAGTTAACCCTATTGACGCGCACTATCCAACACTCTGGGTATAGACAACATTGGTAACACACTCACTAAAGATATGACAAGACTAACACAACACAACAATACCCAAAATTGAAAGGAATCTCCATCAAGACCGAACTCTAGCACATTCAAAGCTACTAAGCACAGGTCTTACTTCTCTTTTGATTTACCCACTGTTCATCTCTAAGTCAAGCATCATGAAGAACTGGGTTGTTATTATGTAGAAAAGTTGATGATGTATTTTTGCTTCTTTATCCTACTCTTAGGTTATAGTCACATATATTTGTTTGTAATACTCCTATGCCTACATGTGAGAGTAACTACTTTCAGCGTGCTTATTCAATGCCTGAATGGTAGAAAATCAAGCTTTACACTATTTTAACCTAACTATTATGAATTTATTCACTGATACTCTGATCGACCTTGTTAGAACTATTAAGCCAAGTATCAGTGATTTATGTTAGCTCTTTCAGTTCTTTCCTCAAATTTTGATTCTCTTAGAGAATTTTAGTGTTTTCATGCTGAATGGTTCGAAAATCAAGCTTTACCTATTTTAATTCTAACAATTTTTCTTTGCATGTGTTCGGTTCTTGAACAATATCTATATGCTTTATCATAAGATTATTTCTTTGTTCCTCAACTAAATTAAGATCAACACATAAATAATCAAGAAAATATTTTCTTTCATCATTGTCTTCCATTTCAAGAAGAGTGTGTACCTTTCTCATGGAGATCTTAACCCATTCATCATTCCTGGAACTTTCTTTGCCAACAACACCACTTTCATCATCAACCAGTGTCATGAGCACTTTTACCTCTACCATTTCATTGTCATCTGATGATACTTCTTCTTCATCCTATTCATATGCTTCTGTTATCCCAAATATGAACCACTTCACAACAATAAGCAACACAATAATAAGCCAAATGGAATAATCTAGAAAAGAGAGAAAGGAAAGATGGAAGATTATATTAGAGAGAGAAATAAGAGTAGTGGAAGATTACACACACAACATATGGTAACCAACACCCTCTCCATGTGTGGAGAGGGTTCTATTTATAGTCCTTAAAGCCCTAGAGACGTATGGACTCTTATCTTGGGTCGGGCTTGGCTTGTGTTAGGCTATAGCCTGAAACATGGACATTATTAGCTTAAAGTCCAATCCCGTTAAACCCGACTAGCCTATTACAATACAAGACTTAATTGTGACTAAGACGACCGATAACATTCTTGTTTGACTTATATAAAAATAAGGCTAACAATCTCCCCTAATGTTGAGGTCGACTTGATTTGGTTTTATCTTGTTCAATGTTGAAATTATCTTGATTTGACTCTTGAGCTTTGCCTTCTTTGGTCTTGTCTTGTTTGTAATGGCTTTGTTCATTCATGCTTTTGTGATCTTGATCTTGAGCCTTTGTCTTTTGACTTTGAGTTCTTGAGATCTTTAATCTTGTATCATCTCTTTGTCTTGAATCATCTTGATTTGACTTTCTTGATCAACTTGTGCTTTTGACCGACATGCTCATACATGTCTTGAAAGCTAGCACCTCATCTTCTTCATCATGGCTAACAATCTCCCCTATTGAATGTGACTAAGGCTAACAATTCCTAGAGGATGATTCATTGTTTGACTTTGAATATCTTTAATGATGAAGAAGTTTGTAATTATCAAAGTTGTTGAATTTGACATGAACTTGAGCTTTCTGAACGATTACATTCTTGTTCAGTAGTAACAGTCTTGATGTTGAATGATTCACTTTTAAAGCTTGAGTATGAGCATGTGGTAATGATTCTGACTTAGCTAAAATGAGGCTACAACACCAACGTTTGTACCTGCATTTGAATGTTAGTAATAAATAGCAGATTTGGATGAATATGGCTTTGTCATTCGTCGAGATTTGGTTGCAATAACCTTTGGTTTTCTGAGGACCAACCTGTGATCAGGTAGGTTCAATTAGGAAGAACCTCCTAGACAAGGTTTCCAGCTTAAAGCGTAGGGTCTTCTAACACAGATATATTAGATTTACCATGCTTGCATGTTCTCAGTACCTGAACGTCTCAAAGCAGACAACACGATAAGAGTGAATTAGATAGTTATTATCTTTCTGATTAAGTCGTCAATTCATTTACTAGATGAAAATCAATATCCAATTAGCACAAGCTCGATTCATATAGAATCTTGCAGGTCATCTACAACAGTGTTGTTTGATGTTGACCCTGGAAGGATTTCCATCGTCACTGTGAATACTAAAGAGTATCATTTTGATGTTCTAGTAAGATCACAAGGATAATGTGTAGGACTCTTTGATACCAAATGTTTCATTTTGATGAACAACAAGTGTTATACATGAATTGTGTTCAAATGAGATTAATAATTTGATCTCTCTTGGCTTTAGACTCGATTTGTGCACTTTGGTTTTAGTAATCAGAGGCTGGAGCTGACTGCCACCTTTTTAATATCAACAATCTCGGAGTGAGATGTCAATAGATAACGTGTGTATCTCCATAACACATGAGACAAGTCTCTTTTAAGAGAAACTCAAATGGATGCGAATGGTTGTGCATTGCATCACTTGGTCCATGACGGCTTTCTTTAATACCAAAAATCATCTTTGTGATTTTGATAGCTCATGTATTGACCCGGTTTCTGCCTAAGTTGTGTGGAGGGCTTCTTTCTTTTCATACATTTATTTTTCATTCTTCAACCCCTTCAATGCTTACCAAGACGTCATCACTATCACCATGTTGTGATTGTTCCGGTGATAACTCATGCCTTAATCTACATTCTTCCCTTATTCTCATTCATCTTCAATCATACCTAATGACTTCTAATTTATCTATGAAATGTCCATGGGTAGATCCCTTCGGTTCTGGTTAGATCATAGGACTTATACCTAACCTTAACCACCTTATGACTTCATCGACGTCGTGAGTTAATTGGTTGTTGGGTATATAGATCGAAACCATAAAACTTTGAAAAGCAATCAAAGTGTTTGATAAAATCAAAACGTTTTAACACTTCGAGAGTTTCATTTATTTTGAAATACTCCCCCTACAAATGTGCATCGATATTCGAAATTGTTTCTCACGTGTGGGTAGAAGTTGTGCACTTAAAGTCTTAAAGATCACGTTTTAATCACATTTTCTCCCCTTATTTAAAATAATAAGTCTCTTAGTATTTGAAATACCAATTGATTAAAATTTGTTGATATGAAAAGTTTCATGGGGAGAAAAGTGTTTCCACAAGATTGCATGAATTAGTGAACATTTTTCTGATTGTTCCCCTTCAACAATATATGCGAGATACCAAAGATTTTTATAACTTAACATTAGAAGGAAAAATAATATGACATCACAAATATATTGAAGACGGAGTGAGATGCCTTAGTGAATAGTGCATATTATGACTTGACATTTTATATACTATATTTTAATTTCACTTGAGTATTTTAGATACATAAAATTAACGTTTATAAGATGTACCCAAAATACATTAAAAGGCTTTTGGTTTTAAAAGATCTCCCTCAAAAATTGATTCACTTTTTAAAATGACATTTTGAGTATATTGTACCAATTGTACCACTTATAAAAATTGAATATTGTTCCAATTGTTAAATATCTTGAGGAAGGGAGTGTTGAATACACAATTTTAACAAATACCACTTATTATGAAAAGATACCATAAATTATATTTTAAACAATTTGACATTGAAAGTTCTTTTTGAAAAATTGTGTTCAACGGGTTTAAAACATAGGATAGAAGACTTCTCTTCTATTTGTAAAGTAAGCCTACTTATGCCTGCACTCCCCTAACATTTGAGGCCGGGTTACAGTCTGAAGTAACTGTAAGCCATTGTCATGAGCTCAAAAAATTTAAATGCTTTGTATAGGAGCCCAAGACCTGATAAAATCGATTTTCTCGTTGACATGATAAGTTATCTTTAAAGATACACTTTCCTTACTATAAGGTCCGAGTTATCTACTAAAATGTACATAAGTTGTGAAAACTAAAAGGGGGGTTGAATAGTTTTTACCATTTTAAAATTAAAACTTAGATTGTCGACTTATGTGAATTCAAAAGATATACACAAGTGTATATGATAGCACAACGGGGGCGTGGATGAGTATTAAAAAGATAGATCTTATCTAACAATTTCTATGAAAATAATATGTTTCCTTACATATAATAATCAGATTGATCAAGAGCGTTAAGGTGAAGCAGATTGACCGAACATTGCTAAAACATGGTAGTGTGTTGTGGAGGAAGGGTAGGGTGAAGAGGGAGTGGCGGTGGAATGTTAATGTTTATATAGAGATAGGGGGGGTGGGGGGAGAGGAGGGTGGAAGAGCGGGGGGTCTAGTTATTCACGGGGGGGGTGGGAGGCATCATAAAATCATTCAAGTAGAAGCGTCAAAATGGTATTAGATATTCCTTGTCCCGATAAGGTAGGGGAGTGGTGCGAAAGGGAGGGGGGGAGAAAATTTTCTGCATTTCCCTTCTCTTAAAATATTTACTTTTAATTTTCTAAACTATAAGTCATTTATTTGGAGAATTTCAGGCAGATGAGTGCATCACAAAGGGAGCTTGTCGCCAGATTTTCTCATTATCTCACCTATAGTAGAAAGCCAAGCTGATAAGAGGTCTTGCATATATCTAATATTTAATTTTCAAGAGCGCGCGCGCTAGCGCGATTTGTTTTTTACATCATTTTCTGAATTTGAGTACCAAAGTAATGTTTGATTTTGTAGAACGCGCCGACATCAGTTGATTGGAATATCTGAAGTCTTTTGTTATTCAAATTGCATACTACATTGCGACAAATATTCTTTATTTCTTATACCTATATTCCTTTGCATTTTTTATTTCTCTTAGAGTTGATGATACTGTCAAGGATGTAGCAGAACTCCAGGAATTTAAAAAACATAGGGATTTTGATCTTGTTTCATATTGTTGTTCTTAAGCAGGTGGGTTTATTTATTATTATCATGGTGCTGGAATTTTTAGTAATCAAATAATTGATGCAATTTTATCATTACAAATGTTCGATAAAACCGTGCTCCTTGAGAGTTTGTTATTGATGAAGTGTACAGCTTGGTCAAACAAGCAGAATATGCTGCAAAGTAATAAGGTTTAAATTTTACCTTCTACTATATTAAATAGGAATTTTTTCCGGAAAATGTGCTAATATCTGTGTATAATTCAAACAATTGGTTGACTGGAATAAGGGACTTCATAATAATAATGTTTGAGCTGCATGACAAAACCTCACAAATGTAACTGGCTTCTTTATGAACGATAGCATATTTCGAAAGGTTTGTATGGCTGGATTTTATCATAGTAAATTTATTATAGTGGGGAAAGTACCCAAGTAATATGTTCTGATCTTCTAATGGCTTTTATTATGTATAAATCAATCATCCAATTTAGGTTTAAAGTTTGTTTGAATGTTTTCCAAATGGTTTTTCTATGAGACCGGAAAGAAAGCACAGGAGACTTACATTGGTGTATTCTTTGGTACTCCCCACCCTTCAACATAATCGGGAAAATTTGAGTCAAAACCTTTAAACCTGTGGAGCTTGTTGTGACTCCCTACCAGGTATTGGTAAATGATTTTTATGCTGACTAGATGTGGCAAATTTAGCCGGTTTACTATGAGTTGATTTAGGTTGGGTTTTATGTAAGTGGGTCAAATGGGTTAATTTGAAAGATTTAACTAAAAGTGAAGGTGGAAAGCCATCCAAAGTGTATTCAGATACTCAAAACCTCTTAAAAGCACTTCAAAAATAAAAAACGTTACTGCTGTATAATAATAATAGTAATACTAACAATAACAATAGAATTTTTAATCATATTTCACACATTAATTGTTAATAAATTCCAAAAAGTACGGTCACGCCCATATTGCCGTCTTTACTGGCGACTTATCTAAATATGGATTCATTGTTTAATTTCTGAATTTGAACATTTGACATTTGTAGGCTGCTACTTTATTGCTATTTAATTTCTCAGACCGATTGAGTTCTCAAGAAATAAAGACTCAACTAAACTTGTCAGATGATGATGTTGTCAGGATTCTTCATACTTTGTCATGTGCAAAATATAAGATCCTTATCAAGGAGCCAGATACAAACACAATCTCTCCAATGGATTACTTTGAATTTAACTCAAACTTTACGGATAAAAAGAAGAGGATTAAGGTGACTGATTTATTTATTATTTACATAATATCCAACAAATACAGTTCCAGTATACGTGTATTTTTGTTTAATATGTAGATCCCTCAACCTCCGGATGATGAGAAGAAAAAGGTGGTCGAATGGGTTGAAAAGGATAGGACGTATGCAATTGATGCAGCACTTGTGCGGGTGATGAAGAGTAGAAAAAACTGGGTCACCAACAGCTAGTTACAGAGTGTGTCATCGTGTTGGAAAACATGTTTAAGTTAAAACTTGTACGATAAAAACAAGTTAGAAAGGGTCAACATGAAAGGATTTGGCTAATGGCTACTTTATCCATAATCCAAATCATAGTTGAATTGTCAAAAGAGTGACTTGAATAAAAAGTTTTGGGACTAAAGTAACAAAATATTTGTAGAGTGACTGAATTGAATATTTTAGAAAAGTAGAGTGACCCTCTAGTTTAAAAACCCATTTATGAATGACCAAGTACCCAAAGTAGCCATAAGCCAAATCCTTTCATGTTGACCCTTTCTAACTTGTTTTTATCGTACAAGTTTTAACTTAAACATGGTTTCCAACACGTTGACACACTATGTCAGCTGTTGGTGACCCAGTTTTTTTCTACTCTTCATCACCCGCACAAGTGCTGCATCAATTGCATACGTCCTATCCTTTTCAACCCCTTCGACCACCTTTTTCTTCTCATCATCCGGAGGTCGAGGGATCTACATATTAAACAAAAACACACTTAAGATAGACACACATTTGATTTCTTTTTTGAGCCTTGGTAGGAGGTCTATTTCTCTTTTCTTGTGCTTTTAATGCTGTAAATGTTTTCTCCTCCTCTCCATGACTTCCATAAATAGTTTTGCCTTCTCTTGATCTGTTAACTCCTCTTGCTCTTTTGTTTGGAGTCTCTCAGCTAGCAATCTATCAGCCTCCATCATAGCTTGTGTATTTTCCCATGATTCAATCAAAGCTATGTTGGCTTCTTCTACCTTTTTCCTTGCCATCTTCTCTTCTTTTATAAGTTCAGCTTGCAGCTGAGCTTCAAGATTTCTTGCCATTTCTTCATTAAGAGCAGCTTGATCTTTCCTTTTTAAAGGTACTTCAGGCTTAATCATTATTGCTTTGCCTTTATCCTTAGTCTTTGAAGGTTGTGATGCTTGTGAAGATGACGTTGTTGTTCTGAATTCACTTGGCTCTTGAACTACAACCCCTCTTGCCCTGGGTCTTGTAGTTGTTGTTGTAGCAGCAGTAGTAACAACTTTAGGTTTAGCTGCTTTGATTTCAATAAGAGTTTGAGCCAAAGTTAGTTCATCAATAACTGTTGTTGGAGCACTGGTAGGAGCAACACATGTGAGAAACGTGTCTTACCGCCAGGGAAGAAAACTGTCGGGTGTCGGTGGGTGTTTACAATTAAATACAAACCTGATGGTACAATTGAAAGATCCAAAGCGAGATTAGTAGCTAAAGGCCATACACAAACATATTGATTTGATTACTATGTAACTTTTTCTCCGGTTGCAAAAATTAATACAATCAGAGTTCTTATTTCCATAGCAGCAAATAAAGGATGGCCCTTACATCAGTTTGATGTAAATAATGCTTTCTTACACGGAGAGTTAAAGAGGAAATTTATATGGAAGCTCCACGTGGATTCACGGACAGTTTTGGAGAAAGAGAAGTATGCCTTCTAAAAAAATCCCTTTATGGATTAAAACAGTCCCCTAGAGCATGGTTTGGGAGGTTCACCTTAGCCATGAAACATTATGGGTTCAAACAAAGTAACTCAGATCATACATTATTTCTCAAACAGAGAGGCAATCTCATAACCTGCCTAATAATCTATATTGATGATATGATTATTACAGGAAATGATAAAGAAGAAATAACCAAATTAAAGAAGAACTTGTTCACATAATTTGAAATGAAAGACCTTGGAAGACTCAAATATTTCCTTGGGATTGAAGTTCTAAGATCAAAACAGGGGATCTTCATGTACCAGAAGAAGTATGTTCTCGATTTACTAGCAGAGATCTGTATAGTTGATTGCAAACCAGCGGACACTCCAATGATTGTGAATCAGAAGCTTTATATGAAGAAAAAAGCCCGCTTGGCTGACAAAGGAAGATACCAACGAATGGTAGGAAAACTAATACATCTCTCACACACTCGACCCGATATAGCACATGCTGTGGGAGTGGTATGTAAGTTTATGCATCAACCTTAAAAGGCTCACATGAAAGCAGTCTTAAGAATTATAAGATATCTTAAGGGAACGACAACACTCATGTGTTAGACAATGCAGCAAGAAAAAGAGATTATAATTGATAACCTCCAATGAATTGCCATTTAAAGATAAATTGCACAACAAATCACTTTCAGCAAAGATCAAAACAGGACAGGTTAAGATAAGAAAAGAAAACACCTTTAGTCTACTTTTTATAAATTATTAGTGCGTCCAACTTTATGATTAAGATGATTAGAAGGTCTTTTGGATTATGGATAAAGTAGCCATAAGACAAATCCTTTCATGTTGACCCTTTCTAACTTGTTTTTATCGTATAAGTTTTACCTTAAACATGTTTTCCAACATGTTGACACACTCTGTAACCAGCTGTTGGTGACCTAGTTTTTTTCTACTCTTCATCACCCACACAAGTGATGCATCAATTGCATACGTCCTATCCTTTTCAACCCCTTCGACCACCTTTTACTTCTCATCATCCGGAGGTCGAGGGATCTGCATATTAAACAAAAATACATGTCATACTGGAACAGTATTTGTTGGATATTATGTAAATAATAAATAAAAAAGTCACCTAAATCCTCTTCTTTTTATCCGTAAAGTTTGAGTTAAATTCAAAGTAATCCATTGGAGAGATTGTGTTTGTATCTGGCTCCTTGATCAGGATCTTGTATTTTGCACATGACAAAGTATGAAGAATCCTGACAACATCATCATCTGACAAGTTTAGTTGAGTCTTTATATCTTGAGAACTTAATCGGCCTGAGAAATTGAATAGCAATAAAGCACCAGCCTACAAATGTCAAATGTTCAAATTCAGAAATTAAACAATGAATCCATATTTAGATAAGTCGCCAGTAAAGACGGCAATATGGGCGTGACCGTACTTTTTGGAATTTATTAACAATTAATGTGTGAAATATGATTAAAAATTCTATTGTTATTGTTAGTATTACTATTATTATTATACAGCAGTAACGTTTTTTATTTTTGAAGTGCTTTTAAGAGGTTTTGAGTATCTGAATACACTTTGGATGGCTTTCCACCTTCACTTTTAGTTAAATCTTTCAAATTAACCCATTTGACCCACTTACATAAAACCCAACCCAAATCAACTCATAGTAAACCGGCTAAATTTGCCACATCTAGTCAGCATAAAAATCATTTACCAATACCTGGTAGGGAGTCACAACAAGCTCCAAAGGTTTTGCCTTAAATTTCCCGATTATGTTGCAGGTACCCAAAGAATACACCCATGTAAGTCTCCTGTGCTTTCTTTCAGTCTCATAGAAACCCTTGAAAACTTCAACACACTTAACCTAAATTGGCAAGTGATTAAACATAATAAAAGCCTTTAGAGATCAGAACATAATACTTTGGTCTTTCCCCACTATAAAAATATACTATTATAAATGCAGCATACAAACCTTTCGAAATAAGCTATCGTTCATAAAGCAGCCAGTTACATATGTGAGGTACTTGTCATGCAGCTCAATCATTATCTTAATGAAATCCTTATACCAGTCAACAATTGTTTGAATTTTAACACACATATTAGCACATTTTCTAGAAATCTCCTATTTATTAAAGTAGAATGTATAAACCTTATTACTTGCAGCATATTCTGCTTGTATGACTAAAGCTGTACCTTCTTCAATAACAAGCTGCATCAAGGAGCACGGTATCAGAATTATGTAAAGAAAAATTTACATATTAGATAATAAAATTCCAGCACATGATAAAAAAAACCACCTGCTTAAACACACTAGAAACAAGATCTAATCCCTTGTTTATTTCGGAGATCTATACATCCTGGACAAATCATCAACCTAAGAGAAATAAAAACAACAAAGAAAATATGTATAAGAAATAAGAAATTGTCGCAATTAGTATGCAATTTGAATTACAAAGACTTCAATATCAATCATTTAGAACTAAAATATAGCATACCTTGTTATCTATAAGCAACACACGGCAACTAGATAATAACAACTGATGTCGTGTTAGAATATGGAAGAATTTATTCTAAAATATGAACCAAATTAAAGACGTGATAATCATTGTCCTTAAAGAATATTAGCCCCACTATTTACGCTGGTGGGATTCGTGACTAATTTCTTCCCAGGATTCGACCTTAAATAATAGAACTTTATGCAGCGTACATTCTGCCTGAAATTCCCAAATAAATGCTTATAGTTTAGAAAATAAAGTAAAAATTTTAAGAGTAGGGAATGCAGAAATTTACTTTGAGCATATAATCGGGACAAGAATCATCTAGTTTTCCATTTTGGTTGACCGCTGTCTGCGTCGCAATAATATTCTGACGTCCGTGAATCCTAGAGTTTTCAAACCCTTGTTTCATAACATTCCAATCGACCCATGTCCTACTTCTACAAACACACATAAACAGCGTCCTTTAGCAAATGTTCGGGTCAATCGCTCTCCTTCACCGCTCTTGATCAATCTGAATTATAATGTAGAAAATATTATTTTCATAGAATAGTAAGATAAGCACTTTTGTAGAGAACCATATAGTGAAAAGCATACCAGGGATAATGCAGCAGCACACACTTTCGAACACACTTTGTTAAAGACCTATCAAAACATAACTCGAAATGTTTTAGCTTAATGGTTTTGTTACTTATCGAATCAATTATGATATCTGAAAGCAGCCATCCATTTCATTTTATATAGAATATAAACAATCATTCTGTGGCTATTGTAGAGTTGAAGTTAAATATTGCAGAAAAAATAAATAGTTATAGTGAACTAAGATAGCGAGCTATCGTAAAAATGCTAACTTTGAAGTGAAACAACTTTTAATATCTTAAATAATATACCAGATTACGGAAAGTGACAAGCCCTTCTTCTTTTAGTGAAGAAGGATTTCTGCTAGAGAGGTAGCAGCGATCAAAATAGTTAAAAAATCCGGAAAGCCATCGAACCATTTCTTTATGGTTAGACCATCTTGTCACAAACTCTCTCAACAAAAATTTGTCATGCTTCTCCTTAAAAGAAGGTAAAACCTGTATCAGATACATTTAGGAGCTTAACATTGTTTTTTTTATATCATATGATAGACACCCCAACCAAAATTATACACTTTCCTGATATATAATGGTATCTAATAATCACCAAATCTCGCTACCAAATGAATGACATCAATCAATAACAATGTTGTAAAAAGCGCTAGGCGCTAGTCGGGCGGTCGACCACCTTCGAGGCGGAATTCGCCTAGGTGCCGCCTAGGCGGATTGACATTTTATATATTTTTATTATTATTATTATTGATATTTTTAATATGTATTTGATATAAAATTTGCAAAATTTATATATTTTCAATAATTTTGTTAATGTTTTATTATTATTATATATCTTATCCATATATTGTAAAAGTTACATTATCTGTGTGGTTTTTTCGAAGTTTTGATACACCTTTAATAAAAGCACTTTAGTAAAGCCCAATAAGTTAATTGTAAGACCCATTCTATCGTGAGCCAAAAAGAACTAGGTTCTATAAATTAACAAGCCGACACTTTACTTTTTCATCTTCTTCACCCTCTTCTTTTCTCCACCGGATTACACTCACCGGAATACACAAACCAGAAAAATTGAACCACCAATAATCGGCCTATTTGTTGACTGACGTTGACTTAGGCGGCCAATTTGGCCGATTTGACCCGCCTAGGCGGGATGTTGACCGCCTTTTGACCAAAACGCCTAGGTCGCCCGACTTGCTTCAAATCGTCACGCTTAGTGACCGACTAGCGCCTAGGTGGCCGCCTAGGTAGCTTTTTACAACACTGCTTAGAGGGTGTTTGTTTCAGTTTATATGTGAGCTTATGAGATTACTTGATTTCGGCTAATATTTCATAAACCTTAGTTTTTCGGATTATTTTAAGACTTGTGGTCTTATATAAGTTTATTTAGATATGATAAATTTATATAAGCTCATAAGTCTCAAAATAAGTGTTGGGATTAAAAGACGAGTATGTCATGTGTGTGGTTTTTTGAGTGCACATGTTGTAGATGGTTTCTAGGTAGCAACATTATGGACCTCTAATATATAAATGTTTATCCGCGCCATTGACAATAATATAGAACCATAGTTTGCATTTTCAGTATACATATACCCATATTTACAATTGTAGGTATTGCAATATTGGGATATAGGATTTTGGAAAGTGACGACGTATTTCGTCACTATTGAACGTTAAGGTCCTGTTAGTTTCCCGTTAGGTTCACCCAAATAATGACGCCTTTTTTTCGTCTTTAATTCCAGCACATAGTGACGATTTTAGCCACTTTTGTGATGAAATTAAGTGAAGAAATGGGTTGTCACACACCCGTAAGTGACGACTTTAGTTCGTCATTAATTTAGTGTCAAATTCAATTTCGTCATTAATAAATTTGTGACGGAGCTATTGTGACGACAAGTGACGACGTCGATTTTCGTCATTAACCCGGTTTAGTGACGAATTTTCCTCTAATAGTGACGAGTTTCCATTCGTCATTAAAGCCCTTTTTTCTTGTAGTGCTAATTCCACATTTTAACCAAAATGCCCAAAATGACAATATTGAGCATAAATGCAGTTCATAGCCATACTAGCGAGAATAGCAAAAAATTGTAACATTTACCATGAAGGACACAATCCTAGTGACAATTTAAACCAAACAGCACATAATAACTGAAATCTTGAACATAACTAGAAATGTTTTTTATCTAGAGCCAACACTAAATCACAACAGAATCATAAGTATTTATCTGATTTCTAACCCTAAAAAAACATTATCCGGCTAAAACTACGTGAATCTTGAACGTAACTAGCATTTCACCATCACAATATCAACAGCAAGAAGAATCAAAACATTGATGGTAAAATCAGCACAGAATCCTAATGAAAAAAAATACAAACCCTTACAGATTCAGAAATATAAGAGTTAGCTCAAATCCAGAAACAAAACTAGCAATTCATCCTCATAACATAATAATGACACAATATTACAGTTAGAATCTGGTTGATTCAAACCAGATAACCA
>BQNB010114804.1:0-21681 GCA_026074375.1 Tanacetum coccineum
CATTTTGTCCCCCCCCCCCTTGACTCTTTTGACCGGTTATAGGATCCTATAGGGCCTTGGGTCTTTCTTTTCGTATCGGGATCACTTAAAACTCATAAAACTTGATCGTAAAAGTTTCCCCAAAGTTAATTAGCATTTTTATTCTCCTTAAAAATACTTTTCCATTAATCTAGAGTATTTACACGACATATTTACACTTTAAACCCTTCAAAACTCATTTAGACATTAATGGACGTGTCAGGACTCGTTTTTTGGCATTTCTCAAATAGCACGGGTCAACCACCCAGAACTTAACTAACATAATAATAACCTCTAAAAGGACTATTATTCACAATAACCCATAAATTACCAAAATTCTCATAAAATCACCACCGTTAACATGGTACAATATTTGAATAAACTGACAAACGTCAAATAGTCAAATGACTAAGAATGAAATATTCAGAACACAAAAAGGGCAAAGGTTACATTCTACCCCCCTTAAAAGAATTTTGACCCCGAAATCCAACTACTATCATTACTAAACAAATACGGGTACTTAAGCTTCGTCTGATCTTCACGTTCCCATGTGAATTCAGGACCACGTTTCGAATTCCACCAAACCTTAACGATGGCAATCATACTATGCTTCAGCTTCTTGAACTCTCTTTCTAAAATTTCAACAGGCTCTTCCATAAAATTCAACTTGGCATCAACTTGGATCTCATCCAAGGGAACTTGTAGTGTTGGATCAGCCAAACACTTCTTAAGGTTTGACACGTGGAACGTGTCATGAACACCGTATAATTCCTCAGGCAAATCTAACTTGTAGGCTACGGGGCCTACTTTTTCAATAATCTCAAAAGGTCCAACAAATCTAGGTGCTAGTTTCCCTTTCTTCCCAAAGCGTACCACACCTTTCCAAGGCGACACTTTAGGCAAAACATAATCACCTACACTAAACTCTAGAGGCTTCCTCCTCTTATCAGCATAACTCTTTTGACGATCACGTGCAACCTTAAGTCTATCCTTAGTCTACAATATTTTCTTAGTAGTCTCTTGCACTAACTCAGGTCCTATCAACTGACCTTCTCCAACCTCAGCCCACATAATTGGCGAACGACACTTTCTACCATACAATGCCTCAAACGGAGCACTTCTCACACTAGAATAATAACTATTGTTATACGATAACTCAACCAACGGAAGATGAACATCCTAACTTCCCCCGAAGTCCAAGACGCACGCTCTAAGCATGTCTTCTAAAGTCTGAATAGTACGCTCACTCTAACCATCGGTCTGAGGGTGGTAAGCCGTACTCATGTCTAACCGAGTTCCTAATGCTTCTTGCATCGACTACCAAAACTTTGATGTGAAACGACTATCACGATCTGATATGATCGAGATTGGCACACCATGTCTAGCAACTATCTCATTCAAATACAATCTAGCGAATCTATCCATCTTATAATCCTCACGTATAGGTAGAAAATGAGCAGACTTAGTCAATCGGTCCACAATGACCCAGATTGTGTCATGCCCACTACTAGTCCTAGGCAACTTAGTCACAAAATCCATAGCTACCTTTCCCATTTCCATTCAGGAATCTCAGGTTGCTGGAGCAAGCCGGATGGCCTATGATGTTCAGCCTTAACCTTCAAGCAAGTCAAACACTTACTTACATACACAGCTATGTCCTACTTCATACCCGACCACCAATACCTATCTCTAAGGTCATAATACATCTTATCAGCTCTTGGGTGCATAGTGTACTTCGACTTATGGGATTCATCCATTATCAGGGTTCTTACATCACCCTTCAAAGGCACCCGTATTCAATCTAGGTGGTACAAAGTCCCATCACTTCTTTGTTTTATCATCTCAGTTAAACCTTTCTACAATCCTGCAGACTCATCAGACGCCTCCTTCTGAGCCGCTAGTATCCTATCCTTGATAGTCATATTCATAGCTCTAACTCTTTTAGGCTTTACTCTTTCATTCCTACTTAGGGCATCAGCCATCACATTCGCCTTACCAGGATGGTAGCGAATCTCATAGTCATAATCACTAAACAACTCTATCTAGCGACGCTGTCGCATATTCAACTCTTTCTGACTAAAGATATGCTGAAGACTCTTATGATCCATATAGATGACTGGTATGTGTGTAATTACACATATCTTTTACCTTTAAAATTGACCCTAAATGACCAAAAACGCATATAAAATGCCATATATATATAATTCTTTTCATGAATCTTCAACTACATAGACGCATAGGCTATTACTTTACCTCTCTGCATCAACACGCAGCCTAATCCTAAGAACAAATGAACCTTAGAAGGAAGTTCTAGGGGATTTCCAATTCTTAACAACTTCAATCTTACTAGGGTTTACATGAATCCCATTACCATTTATCACATGCCCACAAAACTGCACTTCTCTTAGCCAGAATTCACACTTAGAAAACTTAGCATACAGTTTCTCCTTCTTGAGCAGTTCCAAGACTAACCTTAAGTGTTCTACATGCTCCTCTCGAGTCTTAGAGTAGATTAAGATATCATCTATAAACACTATCACAAACTTATCAAGATAAGGCCTACAAACTCTGTTAATCAAATCCATGAATACACTGTGTGAGTTAGTCAGACCAAAGGGCATTACTGTAAACTTGAAATGTCCATAACGAGTTCTAAACGCAGTCTTTGGAATGTCATCCTCATGCACTCTCAGCTGATGGTATCCAGACCTAAGATCTATCTTTGAGAAAAACTGCGATCCTTGCAGTTGCTCAAATAGATCATCAATAACGATTCTTAACAGTCAATTTGTTCAATTCTCTATAGTCAATGCACATCCTAAAAGAACCATCCTTCGTTTTCACAAACAACATCGGTGCTCCCTAAGGCGATGAGCTTGGTCGAATGAAACCTTTGTCCAGTAGTTCCTTGAGTTGTCCCAACAACTCCTCCAATTCAGAAGGTGCCAAACGATAGGGAGACTTTGCAATCTGTACAACTCCAGGGATTAACTCAATCTGGAACTCAATTTCCCAAAGAGGTGGCAATCCTGATAAATCATCCAGAAATACCTCAAGAAAATCTCTAACCACAACAATCTGTCCTTTTTTCTTATCGCTAGCCTTAACACTCATCAAAAGTCTCGCTTTCTCTTTCGGTCTTTCTCCTAAGACTCTAAGCACCTTGCTATCTAGTAGTGGTATCCTCACTACTTTCTCATGACAAATTATTTCAGCCTTATGATTAGACAACCAATCCATACCTATAATCACATCAAAACTCCCATGCCCAAAAGGTATCAAATCGATGTAAAAGGCATGACCCTCAATTTCTAGTTTGCAACCCTTAATAAGCTTATCAATCTCTACTAGCTGCCCGCTAGCTATCTTAATCTCATATCTGAAACCTACTTCACTGGGATTTATGCCTAACAGAGGTATGAAAGTAGTGGAAACAAAGCTATAGTCAGCACCAGAGTCAAATAAGGTAGTGGCAAAATGATTGTTTAAAGTAAACGTACCCGTCATAATATTCGAATCCTGGCGAGCTTCCTCTGCTCCCAACATGAATGCCCTACCCCTAGCTTGGTTCCCTTAGTTTCTATGACCCAGACCCCCGTTATTAGCAACAATGTGGTTTGGATGGTTTCCTCCTGGTCCTTGTGCTCTAGTTAATCTAGGACATGCCGGTTTGAGATGGTCGGTACTACCACATTAATAGCATGCTCCACGAGCAGGTGATTGGTTCTTTACATTTACCGGGTTTACATTCCCAGGCACAACTCTACAATCCTTGCAAAATGACCCGTGTGGTTACAGTTGAAGCATGTGCGACAAGGCCCTTCGGGTGCATGGTAGGAGTTGTAGGTGGTACACTTGGTCCAAGCACCTGTATTCTCTCTTCCTATAGGGTTTGCGATTGTAGCAAAAGCATCTCCAGTCCTAGTCCTCTTATTATCATCCATACCATTCTTATCCTTGCTAGGTTCCCCTATATTTCCTCTTTTCTCAACCTTTTTAATTGATCCATTCCTAACAGCATCATCGGTCAGTACACTAGAAATCTGCACAGCCTTCTGCATATTCTTTGGCTCCATTACTGCCACCATCTCATGGATCTGTGGAGCAAGGCCATATACGTATCTCTCAATCTTCCTACTTTCTGAAGTCACTAAATGTGGAACTAACATAGCTAACTCATGAAACCTATCAGTATACGTAGCATGGCCACCCCCGACCATGACGTGATTCCAAAACTTAGTTTCCAACCTTTGCATCTCATGACTAGGACAAAACTCTTCTATCATCATAAACTTAAAGTCATTCCACAACATAGTAACAACAACTTACTGGCTTAGCGTACAGATCTGAGAGTTACACCACGTTAATGCCTTACCCACAAATGAACCAGCATTGTATTTCACTTTTTGGTCAATACTACAACTACTCATATCCTGCACAGAGCTCCATTTTCTCACAATCCATTGAGTAAAACTTAACCACTCTTACCATCATATTCCTAAGGTTACAGCTAAAGAACTCCTTTATTATGACAACCTACCTGGTTGCCATTCACTAACACATTCCTAACGTTCTCCTGAACTTTCTCATTAACCACATTACCATTTTGATTTCCAACATTTCCTTGGTTACCAACCTGAGCTAAAATAGCGAGTAAGAGGTTTTGCAATTGTTGGGCAATGATCGTCGAGAAGTCGGGTGCTCCTCCAACGCCCCTATGGACTCCTTCTACATTCGTATTAACTCTACCCTAGTCATTCCCTTGACCATTTAATTCGTCAACAGCTCAGCAATTTACCTCCCCTTAGGTCCTACTTAACCTCCCACCTCTACCAACCCGTTCACCCTTTCCCCCTCCTTGTGATTCGGTAACAGGCTGGTCAGCACTTCGGGTCCTTATCCTTGGCGGCATTATCTACACGAGGGAGAACATAGGAAATGTCAGGTAGGTAGGAAGACTAACATATATATAAAATACCTTACTATATATATAAATATACACATAATACCACCTTATGGTGTCAACATCAATCTGTGTGAACAGTATTACCAAGTATGAGTAAGTTATGATACTTTTATAACTACGTTGGCCACCGTATTTATATCTGCATCCTTTCCCAGTCGTACTCAGTATTGAGCTCACACATCTCAATGACTAACATAACTAAAGCACCAAACCGCAAACACGCGAAAGCAAGCAAAAGCAGAACATCGTACACATAAATCCTATACGCACTAAATGATGGATCTTAGGTTATAGTTTAGGCCAACCCACCTAGTTCTCTATAACCTTGGCTCTAATAACCAATCTGTCACACCTCGACAATAGCGGAAACTCGGGAATGCAACATAATGATCAATCATAATTGAAGATACAATATAGAGAAAACTAAAATACATAAACTTCAATTGTTATAAAGACCATCAACCTCGAACAAATTTCGAGTGATGTCCCAAATCATAACCAAATCCATAATCTCTTACAATTCCAAATGCCCACAAAGGGGTCTAATTCCAAACTTAAACCAAAACTTCCAAATACTAAGAAACAAATAAATAAACAAGCAAGGCTTTATATGAAAGATCCATACGGGATACTCCTAAGCATGCTATCACATATCACCAACCTATTAATCTTCTACTTTACCTAAAAATGACACTCGAAAACGTCAACAATAATGTTGGTGAGCTTGTAGGTTTGACCTTAAACCATAAGTTGTGCCAATATCTCAAAACAGTGGACAATAGTGCAATATGACAGTGAATATATGCAAATCACCCATGACTTATGTTAGCCTCAAACTATTAAGTCGAACAAAGAAACTCGGTCTTTATTTATTAGTCGTTGTAATTGGCTAGAAAGGGAGTCGGGCTCGTGATTTAACCTAATATTGTATACGTTGCTGGCTAAAGCCCAAAACCCGAGCCGGCCCAACAACCCTACACCTAGGCGTCACCCTAGGGTAGTAAGAAACTATAAATACCCCTCTCTACTCTTGGAGAGGGTGTTGGTTAGTTGGTCTCATTTGTAATCTTTATGCAAGGTAATCAACCATCTCATTTTTCCTCTCTACTTTCTCTCTCTAGTTTCTCTCTCTAAAATTATTTCATTCTTCTATCTCTTTTCTTATGGTTTCTTATCATTGATTCATACCTATTTGTATGGAAGTGAAATGATATAGTAAGGTACCGACATTTGGTATCAAGAGCCTAAGGGATACCGAGTTGTGTTCGTGTGGTTTAGCATTTTTTTTGGTTTGAAATATTTTTTTCTATCAAAAGTGTGATTTTGATCTTCCTAACTACTCAAGGTTTAATCTTGTTTAAAGTTTAGGAGGTTTTAATCTTTCATTTTTGTTGTTTTTAAGAAATTCGGTTCGTTTTTTTTATTTGTTAAAATCGGCTCCGAATTTGAAAAAGCGGGTATATCGGAAAATAGTATTACCGAATTTGTAATTATTCCGAATATTGTAATAGTGCACATATTTTTTCGATTTTATCGAAAAGTGTGTTCTAGGATTTTATTTCATTCTCGGTAATTAGCATAAAATTTGTAATAGATATTTCAATCTCGGTAATTAGCATAAAATTTGTAATAGATATTTCATTCTCGGTAATTAGCATAAAATTTGTAATAGATATTTCATTCTCGGTAATTAGCATAAAATTTGTAATAGATATACAAACTCTCGGTTCTATCGAGTTTTGTGTTAGGAGAGGTATTATCGAATTTTGTAATAGGCAAATTTGTTAGATAATTTCGATTTGTAACTTACCGAATTTGCTTCGAAGACTTGTCAAGAAATTTGTCCGACAAATTCTACCGAGTTTTGCTTTGTCCGAGAAACCTTCCGAGTTTGATCTATCCGATATCATACAACATTTGTTACCGGATTTGGTTTACCGAATTTGTTACCGGATTTGGCTTACCGAGTTTGTTACCGGATTTGATTTACCGAGTTTGTTACCGTGTTTATTACCGACTTTTCTCTACCGATTTTGTTACCGAATTTGTTACAAAATTTGGTACCGGACTTGTTTTATCGAACCTGGAATATCAAGACAAAACCACAACACAACTCTATCATCTTAAGATCCTACAAATCATTTTCACTTCATAATTCAACAATCATTCATCATGACAACTCCAATCACAACTTCCACAACCGACAGTCAAATGCATAACAACATAATGGCAGCTGGATCAAGGGATCGTCCACCAATGCTTGCAACAGGACGATATGCACAATGGCGATCATGGTTCTTACGATACATTGATACAAGACCAAATGGTGATGCCTTACGAAAGTGCATACTCAAAGGCCCATACACTCCAACGATTGTCACAACACTAGTTGTTCCTGTAACAGAGGATTCTCCAGCAGTTCCTGAACAAACAACAGTCGAGACAGCTATGAATATGACTCCTGAAAACAGAGCTCATTTTGAATCAGAAAAAGAAGCGATTCATTTGATATTGACTGGAATTGGAGATGAAATATACTCAACTGTTGATGCATGTCAGACAGCTCAAAGTTTGTGGAAGCATCGAAGGTATCAAGGTGAATCACTCAATATCCAAGATGTCAAGACAAACTTATTTTGGGAGTTTGGTCAATTCACCTCTCACGATGGAGAAACAATTGAGTCTTACTACACAAGATTCTACAAGATGATGAATGAAATGATCAGAAACAATTTGACAGTTGCTACGATGCAAGTCAATGTTCAATTTCTTCAACAACTTCAACCAGAATGGTCAAGATTTGTAACAATTGTCAAGCAACAACACAAGTTGGATGACTAGGTTAATACAATAAAGCTATTTGGACATTCTGAAACAATACCAAAGGAAGTTAATGAACTCCGTGCTGAAAGAATGGCCAAGAATGCTAACCCATTAGCACTTGTTGCTACTGCTCAAACACTTCAAGACCCTTATTACCAAACATCAAAATATAACAAATCTTATGTGATTCACTTCCAAACAGATCTCATGCAACTAAATGATACAAGGCAATGAGATAGCCAACCACATCACACCTCCATTAAGTCTGCTTCATGAAGAAGAACAGTGATCCGAACAAGCTCAGAAGATAAAGAATGCAGAAAAATTTGCGCTCTCATTGAGAGGTACTTCAAGATACTCTACAAAACCTACAACAACAAACCTCGAAGTTCCAAAATACCAGAACCAGAATGAGGATACTACTCCAAGGTACAAAATATGACAATCAGATGGACAGTTTGGGAATAAAAAGGGCTGTGAATTGTGGTGGGGCCTAGGGAAACTTGTAGGTGGGTCCAGAGTAGTGCAACAGTTGGGATATAGTGTTTTATACTGCCAAGGGAATTTGGTATTATGCTAAGGAATGAAGAAAGCCAAGACGGGTTAAAGACTCCATGTTTCACAAGGAAAGATGTTGCTGTTTGTAAACAAGCTGAGAAGGTGTTCAATTCAAGCAGGTAATCTAGTATGGCTAGCAGACCATGGATTGAAGCGATTGATGAACAAGAGTTGGAAGCACATTACAGTTACATGGCAAAGATTCAGGAGGTTCCTAATGCAGACTCAGGCACAAACGTTGAGCCATTGGAACAGGAACAATACGATATACTGACGATAATGTGTTTGCCAATGACATACAACATTTTGACCAATCTGAATACATTAGTAACACATGCGCAGTGGAAATGGGTGATAGTAATGTCACTCTTGACTCACTAGATATGTGTGATAATGATATTCAGGATGACCAAAATGATATAGAATGTGATGATGAGCGTGTTGCACTTGCTAATTTAATTGCTAATTAAAAGCTTGATGTCGATGAAAACAAAAAGATTCAAAAGCAATTAAAGAAAGCAAATGCAACATTGACTCAAGGGTTAACTGAGTGCAAATCTATTCTTGCGGAAACTAGTAGAACTCTAGGGGAATCTAATAGTATTCGGGATAGTTGCTTAGTTGCACTTCAAAAAAAACAAACTGAGTTTGAGAGGTACAAGGCCTTTAATGATCGTACAGTTAACTATGACAAACTTGAACGAAGGTTAAATGAAACTCTAGGACTATTAGCTCAAAAAGAAACTGACATAAAAGAAAGTTTAAAAGTTTAAAAGCCTATGAAATTCAGTTGTCAAGTGAAAATGATGAGTTAGTTAAACAAAGTCTTTTAACCATAGTAACCATTACGAAGGTCTTGTCAAGGAGAAAACAAAGGTAATAACAGAATTAAAGCTTAAGGAAGAAAAAGATATTGATAAAATGATTTCAATGGAAAACCAGTTAAAGTTTTTGAATGAAATTGTTTACAAACGGAGTCAATCAATCCAAACTATTCATATGTTAGCACCCAAATGCCCTACATTATTGGAGAAGACCTACTTTTCAATACAATGATACCTGAAAAGGCTCAAAATGAGATACCATGTTTGTATAGCTATCCCAACATGACAATCTGATCCTGAATCAGATCGTTCCTGATCGGGACAGAGACTTGACTCTTGAGAACGTTTGAAGTCGATAAAAATTGAATAAAGACTTAGTGAAAAATCCTTTTGACTACACAAATTTAAATAGAACTTTATGAAATTTTTAAACCCCCGAACTAGCATTATTGAATTCAGTTCGCACTGGAAAGGAAATAAGAAAGAATTTGGAGAAAATATTTGTGAAAACAAAACCATTATTTTCAAAAACCATAGATTTTTACCAGTGTGTAAAAAATCAATAAGCAAAAGTCGACAAGCATATAATGTCATGACGATAACATAATCATTGAAAGGAAATGTCAATAAGATGGGTTAAAAACTTCAAACGACCTTCTTATTCTTCATAACCACAGCGACAAGATATGGGAATCTAAGTTAAGATTTGTTTGATGCCATTGCCCTTAAGGACTCTGAATGTTTAGTTTCGAATGTGTACTGAACTTAAGCAAGAAATGCATGCTGATTAAAGTACGGGTTGAATCCCATTGAGATGAACTTGATGATCTTGATCGTTAAGCAGAATTTTCCACCATGTATGAATATGCTTTTGCAAGGAATGTTGTGTCTAAGGAATTGTTATGTGTTTTTTCTGCAATATTCATCGGCATTTAGATGAGATCACTGAATTACATGCTTATATCTTCTTAAAGTCAGGGAATTGACTGTTCTTTCACAAAAGCTTTCTTGAACAACTAAATTTGTAAGTAAAGAGATTTACACTGAGCTTTTACGGAGTTTTGCTAAATTAGAAAAAACACTTATTTCTCTTGAATCGCTTTACAAGATGTCAATAACAACGGAGGAAAAATGACCAGTTTTGTAAAGCAAAGGTGTCAAGCGTATTTCGAAGGAAACGTGAAACATATTTGGAAATACAAGATTTGAAGCTCAACTCTCAAGACATGGCAAACATTGCAATCAGTGAGTTAAAGAAACTCATTGACAAATGCAAAGGAAAATATGTGGACACTAAGTTTGATAAACCATCTGTTGTTCGACAACCAAATGCTCAAAGGATTCCAAAACCATCAGTTTTAGGAAAACCGGCTCCTTTTTCAAACTCTCTTGAGAGAACAAATTTTGCAAAGAAAAAGTCGGTTTTAAAAACTAATGAGTCAGAGGGTTTATCAAAACCAGTCACTCCACAGAATTTGCCTCAAAAAGCAACGCAAGCTGTAAGAAACACAAATGTGATTAAACCAGGCATGTATCGAATTGCAAGTAGTACCACACAAACTAGAGCACCACAGTTGAATCAGACTTCTAGGAATACTAATCCTCGCGTATCTACATCTACAAGAGTAACTCACAACACTAATGTTAGCAGACCACAGCCTAGGAGCAATCAAACGAAAGATAAGGTCGTGCCAAACAATAGTCAAGTGGAGTTTAAGAAGACTGAAGTAGAAGAACACCCTAGGATTTCTAGTATTTCTAATCAAACAAAGTCTGTAACTGCGTGTAATAACAGTTTAAAGTCCAGAACTTCGAATGTTAATGTTGTTTGTGCTACTTGTGGAAAATGTGTGTTTAATTCGAATCATGATGCTTGTGTCTCTAAGTTCTTGAATGACGTGAATGCTAGAACTAAGAAGCCTAATGTAGTGCCTATTAGTACTAGAAAACCCATAGTTTAGCGATCATTCTGTTGCAACACCCATAAGAAAACAGTTAATCAGAATCCACTATCACAAATTTCAAAGAGTTACTATAGGATGTTGTATAAGATGACTAGTAAGGCATGGAAATGGTGGATAATACAACAATGCCCATCAGCATATACATGGGTTCCTAAGACAAAGAGGAAATGGGTACCTAAATTTAGGAACGAAAGTGTGACTAAGAAAGTTAGTTTTTCCATAGATAATCGTATCTAGGATTACTATGTCTTAAACTCAAAAACACTTAGGATCAATATGTATGTATTCCATCGTTTCTCTAATTCTCTTGTAGATTGTACAACTCATCCTATTCACTGTTGAATCTGGATGCACAAAGACATGGACGGGGCATTCTATCTCTGCTATGCAATTTTTTTGAAAAATACTTGGGTACCGTTCGTTTTGGCAATGATCAATTTGCTCCAATTCTTGGCTATAGAGATTTAGTTCAAGGAAATATCACGATCAAAAGGGTTTACTACGTCGAAGGTCACAATCATAATCTTTTCTCGGTTGGTCAATTCTGTGATGCAGATTTGGAGGTTGCATTTCGGAAATCTACGTGTTTTGTTAGAGATCTTCAAGGAAACGACTTACTAACCAAATAATCGTGGAACTGATCTCTATACAATTTCTCTTCAAGAAAAACTTCTCAACTCCAAACTGTTCATGCTAAAGCTTCACACTCAAGTGTGGTTATGGCATCGAAGACTTTTCATCTTCAAACTTCGGGACTACATTCAATTGCTTTAAAGAAGAAAGATGTTGTGATTGGTCTACCAAAACTGAAGTATGTCAAGGATCAACTATGTTCCTCTTGTGAAGTGAGTAAAGCAAAACGAAGTTCATTCAAGTCAAAGACTGTTCCAAATTCAAAAGGACGGTTAAATTTGCTTCATATGGACTTATGTGGTCCAATGCAGGTTGCAAGCATAAATGGGAAGAAATATATTCTGGTAATTGTCGACGACTTCTCCAGATACACTTGGACTCTCTTTCTATGTTCCAAGGATGAAACACCAGAAGTTTTAAAAGATTTTCTTACGATGATTCAAAGAAATCTTCAAGCCCAAGTAATTTCTGTTCGCACTGACAGAGGCACTGAGTTCTTAAACAAGACACTTAATGCAATCTTTAAAGAAGAAGGAATTAAGCATCAAACTTCTACTCCTCGAACACCTGAATAGAACAGCGTTGTCGAAAGACGAAACCGCACTCTCGTTGAGGCTGCTCGAACGATGCTCTTGACTTTTAAACTTCCTTTATTCTTTTAGGCTGAAGCAATTGCAACCGCATGCTATACTCAAAATAGATTAATCATCATCCCAACTCATGCGAAAACGGCATATCATATCATTAATGACAGGAAACCCTCAATTAAACACTTTCACATCTTTGGTTACACTTGCTACTTAACAAGAGATGGTGAAAATTTGGATAAGATGAAAAAAAAGGGATCCGTGCATTTTGGTGGGATACTCCACTCAGTCAAAGGGATATCATGTCTACAACAAGAGAACAAGGTTAATAGTTGAATCCATCCATATCAGATTTGATGAGTTCAAAGAGATGTCAGAGACGTCTGTTGCTAATGACACTTCAGGCCTCGTTCCACAACGACAAAAGGCGTCAGATTATGACAACCCTGACCCTGCACCAGAACTACAAAATGTTTTTCCTTTAGCAGATTTAACAGTTCCATTACAACAGGAGTTGGATCTTCTTTTCGGTCCTTTGTATGATGAATTTTTCAATGATGGTACTTCTCGTGTCAACAAGTCTTCTTCTCCCACCGATAATTCTGCTCCACAAGACACACACCCTTCAACGAATTATATCACTACATCAGAACCATCAACTCTACAAATGTTTCTGCTGAGGAAAACAAACGAGAATCAAGCAGGAATTTCCAATCTTTTCTGTACACCGGTTACAAGAAGATGCTGAGTCTTCCTCACGCAATATTGGTAATTCAAATATGCAAACCTTCAATCAACCTCAAGATTCAGAATACCGATGGACAAAAGATCACCCGTTAACTCAAGTTCGTGGCAATCCATCCAAGCCAGTACAAACAAGACGACAACTTGCAACAGATCCTGAAATGTGTATGTTCGCACTCACCGTGAGTATTGTTGAACCAAAAAACATTAAGGAGGCAATGGCTGATTCTGCATGGATAGAAGTAAGGCAATGCTAGGAAGAAATCATAGTTTGACAGAAAACAAAACTACAGTCTGGGAGAACTCATTGACACGTTGACAAACCTTTTGGCAAGAATGTAATCAAGCTAAAGTGGTTATGGAAAAACAAAAAGGATAAAGACCAAACTGTATTTCGCAACAAAGCACGACTTGTAGCAAAGGGTTATGCTCAGGAAGAGGGTATTGATTTCGAAGAATCATTTGCTCCAGTTGCTCGCTTGGAGGCTGTCAGGATCTTTGTCGCATATGCTGCACACAAGTCTTTTCCAATTTATCAGATGGACGTGAAAACGGCATTTCTTAATGGTCCATTGAAGGAGGAGGTTTATGTTGCACAACCAGACGGATTCGTTGATCCTGATCATCCAGACAAAGTTTACCGTCTAAGGAAAGCTCTATATGGATTGAAACAAGCCCCGAGAGCCTGGTATGATGAACTCTCCAAATTCCTGATTTCCAAAGGTTTCACTAAAGGTATCATTGACCCGACCTTATTCACGATAAAATACGGGGAGGACATTCTACTTGTGCAGATTTACGTTGATGACATTATTTTTGGTTCCACAAACCCTAAATTTTCAAAACGTTTTGAAAAATTAATGCACGGTAGATTTGAGATGTCCTTAATGAGGGAAATGAAATTCTTTTTAGGACTTCAGATCCACCAATCCCCACGCGGTATTTTTATCAATCAGGCCAAATATACTTTAGAGATTCTGAAAAAACATGGTATGGAAAAAGGACAAAGCATTGGTACACCAATGGCTACCTAAATTAGATGCAGATTTAAGTGGTGAGCCCGTAGACCAAACTAACTTCCGTAGCAAAATCGGGTCACTTATGTATCTGACATCTAGTAGACTAGACATAGTGCAAGCTGTATGTTATTGTGCAAGATATCAAGCAAGACCGACTAGAAAACACCTTAAAGAGGTTAAAAGGATCTTTCGATACTTAAGAGGTACCATTAACATGGGACTATGGTATCCGAAGAGTTCTGGCTTTGAACTAACAGCTTTTTCAGATGCCGATCATGTCGGTTGCGTTGATAATCGCAAAAGCACTTCTGGAGGAATATAGTTCCTAGGTGATAAGTTAGTCAGCTGGATGTCAAAGAAGCAAAACTATACTGTAATGTCATCCGCAGAGGCTGAATACGTGGCGTTATCTGCAAGTTGTGCTCAAGTCATGTGGATGAGGATACAACTTCAAGATTATGGATTCAACTACAACAAAATACCATTGTATTGCGACTCTCAGTTAGCCATAGCAATCCATAGCAATATCATGCAACCCGTGCAGGCTCCGTACCAAGCACATCCATACTCTGGTATCACTTCATAAAGGACAGGTTGAACGGTATAATTGAATTGTACTATGTCAGAAACTAATACCAATTGGCTGACAAGTTTAATAAGCCCTTCCCGAAGAAAGGTTTTCAGTATCCGTCAGCAAATTGGTATGAGATGTTTGACTCCAGCAGAACTGGAGGTTCTGACAAAAGAATATGCTTGATACTTCATTAAACATCAACATGTATATGAAATTTCAAAAAGAAAAATACAAAAATATAAAATTTCAAAAAGAAAACACAAAATGAAAAAATCAGAAAATTTCCAAAAAGATTCTTCTCGACATGTCTCTTGGAATCGATAACATTTACGTGCTTAGAAATGTCGATTAACATTGACACGGGTGTGTAAATGAAGTTCGAGCGAGAGTTTCAAATGTTTTCAAAACATGTCATTTCTAAGTTTTCTTAATGGCTTATGTGCAAATATCAGTACGTAACCCGGACTTCAAATAAAGGAAAGCTTATCTATAAAGATAACTTATCCTAACAACGAGAAATTCAACTTTTCTCGGTCTTGAGCTGTTCTTACAAGACATTCAAAGTTTTAAGCTCAAGAAAAAGGATAGTGTACGCATAAGTGCGCTTACCCTTAGAGTTGGAAGAGAAGTCTTCTAACATGATGTTTTTCAAAATGTTGAACTAATTTTTCAAAGAATGTACTCACTGGGACGATTAATATCATTTCAAAATTGATTCATTCCTGTCTACCTGTGTGTTCAACACTCACAACTTTCACGGAGGAGTTTTTCGAAAAACAAAAGTGTAATGATGTTTTGATAACTATCATCTCAGACCATTCTTATGTATTCAAACCATTCCCAAAAAGTCTCTTAACAACATCAAGATAATAATGACAATTCAATAAATGATAGTTTATAAGATTGATAAGTGTTCTTCAACTCAATTTTATATCAATTTTACAACTTGGTTACCCATAGTTTTTGGTCTCAAACATATGTAAAATTGAGGGGAGCAAGTGCACAGTTAAATAATTCATGCTAAGCTTCAACATTTTTCCCCATGGCCTTTTCAAGACAAATTTTAATCACACAGTATTTCAAAATCTAAGTGACTTAGAATTTAAAATAAGGGGAGAAATGTAATTAAAATGTGATCTAAAAGACTCAAAGTGCTATTCGGAAACGGTTTTATGGTTACGATCTCATACCCTACAACATCTTATTTCACGACGATTCTGAAGACATAAGGTGGTAAGGTTAGGTATTTGTCCTATGATCCAACCAGAACCGGAGGGATCTACCCAAGGACACTCCATAGTTAGAAATAGCAGTCCTTAGGTATGATTGGAGATGAATGTGAATAAGGGAAGAATGCCGACTAAGATTGAGCTAACACTGGAACAATCACAACAAGGTGTTAGTAATGACGTCTTGGTAAGCATTGAAGGGGTTGAAGAATTAAAAAGAAATGTATGGATAAAGGGTGAAAAGAAAGAAGCCCTCCACACAACTTAGGCAGAAACCGGGTCAATACATATGCTGTCAGAATCACAATGTTGATTGCTGACATTGAAGACGACATCATGGACCCAGTGATGCAATGCACAACCCTTTCCCAGCCATTCGGGTTTCTCTCAAAAGAAACTTGTCTCATTTGTCACGGAGATACACACGACTTCTATTGACTTTCTCACTCCGAGTTAGTTAATATTGAATAGGTGGCAGTCTGCTCCAGCCTCCGATTACTAAAACCAAAACGCACTAATCGAGTCTAGAGCCAAGAGATCCATAAATAAATCTCATTAGGACACATTCAATGACAAACACTTGTTGAACATCATTAAGTTCACAAGCTGTTAACAAGAGTCCTACGCATTATCCTTGTGATTCTGCCAGAACATCCGAGTGATACTTATGTACTCACAATGAAGATGGAAATCCTGCTTGAGCCAGCATCAAACAAGCTCTTGGTAGGTGACTTGCGAGATTCTATATGAATCAAACTTGTGTCAACTGGAAAGAAATGATGGTGCGATTCAATGTGAATCAAACTTGTTCCAGGAAATGAATTGACGGCTTAATCAGAAAGATAGTAACTATCTGATTCACTCTTACCGTGTTGTCTGCTTTGAGACGTTCCGGTAATGAGAACAAGCAAGCATGGTAAATCTAATACATCTGTGTTAGAAGATCCTACGCTTTGAGCTGGAAACCCTGTCAAGGAGATTCTTTGAATCTACCTGATCACAGGTACAGTATTTATACTGTAAAACGGTCCTACGGAACCGGAGGTTAATCTAACCAAATCCGGACGAATGACAAAGCCATATTCGTCCACCCGCTTTATTGCTAACTGTTTTATTTCAGGATACATAAAGATGGAGATGGTGATGCCTCATTCCAGCTGGAGTCGGATTCATTACCACATGCTCATGCTCAAACTACAAAGACATACTATAAGCATCAAGATTCAAGAATCATGAAAGCTCAAGAATTAAAGACAAATACTTCCGCACAAACTCTGATATACAAGATCTTCCTTCAAAGATATCAAGTCTATCAAGGGAGATTGTTAGCAAGCTTTCAAGATGATGCAAAGTATGAGCATGTTGGTCAAGACACAAGATCGCAAGGTGGCAAAGACGATCAAGACAAGCAAGGAAAAGATTTAAAGATCTCGGACATAAAGACGAAGTCGAAAGACAATGACAAAGGCTCAAGATCAAAGATCACAAAGCATGAAGGAACAAGCCTACAACGTAGACAGAGACAAAGATCACAAGAGCTCAACGACAACAGCAATCTCATTGATCTCACGAAGGAGTGTCACAATGAACTCACTTCGGGGGAGATTGTTAGCCTCAAAATATATTGAGTCGAACAATGGAAGTTCGTTCATTATATTAGGTCTCGGTCACTTAATAATATATACGTTGTAATAGGCTACAGGGTTAAGACGGGCTCTTAAATGTAATCTAACCGGTCACGTGTATCGGGCGAAAGCCCAAGTAATCCCGAGCCCGGCCCGTAGAAATACCAAGGCATGAAAGCCTCTTGGTATTAAGTATAAATACCCCTCTCCAAGTATGGAGAGGGTGTTGATGCTTGTTGATTCTCATTTGTTATTTTCTCATTTGCAAGTAATCATCCATCGTTTTCTTCTCTCTACTTTCTCTCTCTACATCTCTCTAAATTGCTTTTCCCATTATCATCTCATCTTAATTTCTTGTTTCATAATGGAAGTGAATTGATTTATAGGGTAACCTACAGTCAGCCTTGGGGAATATCAGTATGCGGCTAGTGATGGTGCAGGTCTAGGTAACAATGGTGGGTCCCTGATGGGTGGTAGTGAATGATAAAAGGTGGGCTATATCTCTCATTCTCACCTGAGTGCTTAGGATAAGGGGTCGACTACGTGGAGATAAAAAGGATGGTGGTAGTAGAGGTGTAGGTGCCTCATCCTCAGCTGGCACTAAGTCCTCAGGACGCTCGGTCTGGAATTGTATACTGGTACATGTCTCCAGCTCCATGGGATCAGGTACATACTCTGGAGAACGTGGTGCCTGCTCCAGTAGCTGTCTGGCAGCCTCCTCGTAAGGATCCTCATATGGGATACTCCATGATCGTGCCTCAGAGTGAACAGAAGTATAGGTAACAGCGGAATCAGCTGACATGACTACTGTGACCAGCAGAAATGGCTTATATGAGTATATTATATAAGACTCTTATAGCAATATACATTTATATCATAACATGTATATCAAATATGAATGCATCTAGTCCAACCAACTAATGCAACAAGTAGTGTATGCATGAATGTATGCAACCATGATGTATGTCCCGTGTAAAACCCCGTTGTATGAATTCGTTGTTTGAAAATGGTTATAGTCCAGCAAAAACATTTGACCTGGTTCTCTATAACCTTGGCTCTTGATACCAATCTGTAACACCCCCAAATTGGGTCGCAGCGGAATATGGGTCCGGGGCGTGTTACTTCATAGATCAATAACACAAGATATATATAGAACGACCAAAAAGTCGTTTGAAAACGATACATTGGATTTAACAAAGTAATTGTTACATAAGCCCGAAGCTTAACTTGTTCACTTGATCAAAATACAAAGATTTTCAGCCCATAACAGATAACAAAATGTAATGCGACAAAATCTTTTGTTTGCAAGACACCCAAATCAAAACCCACCAATGTATCCAATTATCTCCCCCCCCCACACATACCAAACTAAAATTTTATGCACCTCGTGGCTTTTGATTCCGCAAAAAACATTGCTTTAAAACGTCAAAATAATGTTGTGAATTCATAGGTTGGATAAATCATATATTGTAGGACCACAAGATCTCCAAGGTGTATAATAAGGCAAACAGATGCAGACAATCATATAAATGTAATTACGTTGCTCTAAGCTCATGACAGATGATGCTTGAATGTATAGATGCCAAATTAAATGCCTACTTTGCCCGTGGTGATGTTTCTAACACCGCATAATCCTATATTCGTAATGGTATACGTTCGTTTCCCTAGTGATAAGCTAATCACCCGAATGGGGTTGGTCAAACCCATAGATCTATTTATAACATACGCCGCTAGTAATTGACAGTTCATGATGATGGGCTCAGATTGGGTATCGCTCACATAGCAACATGTAATCCATAATGTGAAATATAACCATTGGTCCAGTTGTAAAACATTGCATGTTTTTTCACCCCAGAAACTTTGTAAAACCAAAAGAATGTAAAAGGGGGCTATGAGCTCACCTGTAGTGAGCGAATACAGAATATCACAGATATTGCGCACGCAAATCGATCAATGCACACTAATTAAATTAAGTCGTTAAGTACTAATCACATTGATGAATACAACCATGCATAATTCATATAGCTAATCGCCATTAATCGTTTGAGTGAAAATATGTTTATAAAATTAAAACGTTTATAAACTTATAATTACCGTTTTAGTAAAACTGGCGTAACTTTCGCGTTTTAAACCCGATTCTCGCGTTTCTTATGTCCATCTTTTCGTATTAGGACGAGTTATCATAATTTGACATTTTTCATATTTTGACCCTCTGGTGAACAGTAACTTTTACTGTTCACATCAGACGTGAGTTTTATAAAAATCGTATTCGTCGTCGTAAAACCCGTAAATGTCGTATTTTATTCGTTATAGCTCCGTTTTTAACGATTCTTTCGAGGACGTTCTCGTTTTTGAAAGTTCTATAATTTTATGAGGTTTACAAAAATATAACTTTCTGTCATGAATAGTAACTTTTATAAAAATAGTTTTATAAAAGTTTTAATTGTCGTAAACTCGCGAAATTCATAACTCATTCGTTATTAATTGAAAAATTACGATTCTTATCATTTTGGAATCCTAAAAATATGTATTATTTGTTAAAAATATCAACACTTGCTGTTTATAATTTTTATAAAAATGTTTTTATAAAAATTTACTTACGACTTCGTTTATTAACGTATAACTCGTTTTTAACGTAACTTTTTCGTTATTAATCCGTTTAACAAGTTTCTTACCTTTTCGGAATCGTCGTGAAATGTATTATCTTATAAAAATATAAAATGGATATGTAAAAATTCGAATTTTGGACAGAATGTTTGCTTGAGTTTGTTGATTCCATTTTTGATCTTTTCTTTATACTTTACCACTTTTGTATTTTACCACAAGTCTCATATATCATATATATTATATATCATCCTTATATTAGCATTTACTTGTCCATAATAGTCCTCATGTGTCCAAGTTATCAAGGTTACAAATCCATGATAACACTTAAAATCATAACTTTACTTACTTAACTTTTAATTACAAGTTTACATATGAACTTTTTATACTTAAACCAAGATTGTACAAGACTTATATATCCTTTATTTCATGATATTACCATCATCATAGTATGTGAGAAAGTGTACAAAATCATATTCACAAGAAAAATTATATTTTTCATGTTCAAAAGTATTCCTAATGGTGATTTCACTATATAGCACATCATATATATAAAAACTCATAACATGAAAGCATAAAGGTTTAAAATAGACCTTATGATGTATGATGATGATGAGAAACAAATGCTAAACCCGTGTTTAGCCTTAAAACCAAAGCTTGCACTTAAGAAACCCTAGTTTTCTCAAGAAAACCCTAATCTTGTTTTTCTTGATTAATACTTGTAAATGGTGATTCAATGGATGAAAACACCTTAGAACGCCTTAGGATAGATGTGTATAGGAGTGTATGGGTTGTATAAAAATTGCTATGGATTTGGTAGAGTGCTTGAACAATGCCGTAGCATTATAGAGATGGGGAGAGAAAGATTTTGAAAATTTACTAAGTGTTATTGTATGAAAGTGTTATATCTCTTATGTATAGATGCAAGTATGGTGCAAGGTATGGTCTAGGAGTCAAAGTAAGGTGCAAGGGATGGTCTCTTAGTCTTAGGTATGGCCATAGTTATGGTCTTTAGTCAAAAGACAAGGTATGGTGTGTCATGAAGAAGTATGGTGCATGTTTGACCAAAATGGATGATTTTCATTATATCTTTGCCATGATTTCGGCATATATTAGATATAGATGATATATTTGAGTAAACTTTATGTATTGGGTATAAAAGTGGGTATTTGTTGAAGCGTAGAAAAGTTTTTGTGGTTCCGGGAGTGCCTAAACGCAATTTATCGCGAAACGTATACACTTTACGTATCCGATAAAAAAAATGAACAAAGTTAATAATTATCCTTAAAATAATTATATAACCCTTGCTTGATGCAAACATTTAATTGTTTGATGCCCGTTTACATTGAACGCTAATTTTTAGCTTACGCGATTTAGCTTAATATTTATGATTTAAAGCAAACGCGTATAATACAAAAAGGTACATTGCGGATTTATCGACGTCGTCAATGACTTGAAAACACAGGGTGTTATAGACTTCCCCCGTTAAACGAGCCTTGTCCTCAAGGCTCAC
>BQNB010114805.1:3561-21681 GCA_026074375.1 Tanacetum coccineum
CTGCTGTAACAAACCTATCATACAAAGGTTGATTTGCTAAATCACTTTCCTTATTCATAAACACACTTTGTAAGACTTCATTTTCATAGCTCAAGATGCCATCATATCTGTGATCCCCGTACCCAAGCCCAAATTTATCATTAGCACTCATCTGACTATTTTGCAAAAGACTAAGATTTTTAGAAGAGTTGTGCCATTTTTCTACTTTAGCTTTTAAATCTTCTTTTTCTTTTTGAGCTTCTGCTAACAATTTCTTATGGTATGTGAGGACATCTGTTTTATCATCTAAGTCTATTTTCATAAACTTTATCTTTTGTTCATACCAAAGTTGACCTTTTTGATGAGCAACTAATTGAGCTTCAACTTTCTTTAAAGCTTGAGTATATGACAGAATTCTATCCTTGCATCACTTAGTTGTGCTCTTTGTTCATCATATAGTTTTTTTAAGTTTATTATATGATGCAACACATTCATTAGAACAAGATTGTACCTCTGTATCTGAGCTTGAACTGTTGCAAGCCATCAAAACATAGTCTTCCTTTTCTTCTGAGTGACTGGTCCAATCTACACCTTCTCCATCAATAGTCACCAATGCTTTAGAGTCCTCCTGTTTACCATATCTTCTCCCATACTCTTTGTCCTTATTCCCAGAGTTCCAAGCATCTCTTTTTCTACCATCTTGATTTCCCTTGGTTCTACACTCTCTTGCAAAATGCCCTGTCTTGTGGCAATTATAGCATTCGACTTTGGTTTTATCAAAACCAACTGGTTCCTTGGCATCAAATTGCAGCTTTCTACCTGTCTTTTTGTAGAACTTTTTCATTCTCACGGAAATCATGGCCACTTGCCATTTCAAGTCCATTTCTTCTAGATCAAACTCATCAAGTTGTTCTAAATCCTCATGATCCAATTGAGGGCAACTGGATTGATTTGCAAGAAAAGAGTATGATGAACTTTGTTCATGTTGTGAGTTTTGACTAGAAGAATTAGAAACACTATAAGCGGTTCTAACATCATTAGTACTGCTCGTGTTCTCAGAAACAAATGCTACGTTTTGCGAGCTAGAGGATGATGCAGTAGAGCCTTTAACATCAGATTCAAAGACTCTAAGATTATTATAAAGATCATCAAAGCTGAGACTGTCCACTCCTGGCTTGGTTCTCATAACTAAGGAAACTTGAGACCAGGCAGAAGGTAGAGATCTAAGGAATTTTTGATTTGCATTTCAGTAGACACACCTGCACCATGAATCTCTAGTTGACTCAGAAGGCTCTAAAATCTGTCATAGCCTTTATGTAGCCCTTCTGAATTTGATACAGAGAATCCTTCAAACTTTTGCTTCAGAATATACTTATGTATCTTCTTTGATTCATCATTTCTACCAAATCTAGATCTAATAGCTTCCCACATCTCTTTCGCATCAGTCATCTTATGAAATTTAGCAAGATGATCTTCTGGTAAAGCCATAAGCAAAGTGGTCCTTGCTTTTCTTTCTCTTTCTCTGGCTAAGATTTCTTCTGCAGTCCTTGGAGGCAGAACCTTGATTTGTCCTTATGTATCTGTGGTGATTGATACAGGACCATTTCCATTTTGTATAACTTCCCACATAGGATAGTTTATGTGGGCCAAATAATGTTCCATTTTCATGGCCCATATATCATATTCTCCTTTCTTGAGAATAGGAAGCTTGATGGTTGAAATAGTGTGAGGAGTTTGTTGTGCAGGTGTTTGAGTTTGTGATGGTGGTGGTGGTGGTGGTGGAATATCATCTTGTGATCCAGACATTGAATTTGCTTTTTAAGATAGGGGTTTATTAACTAGTTTCTGTTCTTCTTACTCAGAGTTTCTCACAGGCTCTGATACCACTTGTGAGTCCCAAACTGAATAGATCTTTGCAGCCTTCTAAGGGTGATAGCCAACTTGTATAAATACAGATTGACTAAAAAGAAAACACTGACTATGAATACTTATTGTATATGCGGAATCTACACAATAGTATTAAGAAGAACAATGAATAACTAAACATTTATTAATCTGCTAAAGGTTACAGATTACTAACTATGAGATATGATTGTATGATTATGAGATTTGTGTGTTCTAGTTGTTGTATATCTCTAGTGCCGTAGGGTTCCTTTTATAGACCAAGGATAAACCCTAACAGGCTTACAAAATGCATAAAAGATAATACATATCTTTTCCTACAATATCTCATACATATCTCTTAAACGGTACTAACTATTTATACTAACGGTACTAACTAACTGAGCAGTACTAAACACTTTATACTGTCAGTACTAACTATAACTATCAGTACTAAATATAAACCTAACAGTACTAAGTCAGGAATGGATAATTCCTAACAAAATCACTCGGCGGTCGACCACCTTCAAGCGATAAATCGGTTTTGGTGGCGATTTATCAGTTTCTCGGCAGAGACCCTACATTATAAAGGAATTAATTTTACAAAAATAAATATTACTAGCGATTTATCGGTTTCTAGGCGGAGACCCTAAATCATTAAGGAATTAATTTTAAAAAATAAATATTAGCAATATTCTAACAAAATAAGTCAATAACCACAAAAAACTAAAAAAGTTCATGCTTGAAAAATAAAAACCATAAGTCTGTAACTAGTTTAATAAACTTAAATAAAACCATAATTCTAAGGTAATCAAAGACCCGATCCCTCTTTTTCCAGTATGAATTATTGAATGGACTGTCCAAAAAAATAAGACCCGATCCTAATATAAAACCCTAAAAAACACCCTATTTTTTAAAAGTCAAACAAATAGTTTGACCGATATGGATCGATATTGACCGATATTGACCAAAACCTATATCTATGGTCGATTAGTGAAATATCGTATCGGTGGACCACCGATAACCGATATATCGGCCGCCAAGACCGATATTTACAACACTGAAAAAAACTAGAGGTGAACCTTTTACAATTAAGGCGATGACATACTGACATAATTTTTATGATTCAAACATACACACATCATATCTCACATACATGATATCTAGGGTTTGTTTGGCAAAAGTAGCAGTAGCGTAAGCCAATAAGCAGAAGTAGTAGTAGTAGTAGTAGTAGTAGAGCTGTTTTTTCTACAGCGTAAGCCAATAACGTAGTTGTAGGTGTAGGTAGGGGCGGAGCCATAAAGTTTTGATTGAGGGGGACACTATGATAATTTTTAGAAAATAAACTACCAAATTGTTTCGCTTGAAGAAGGAAGAGAGGGAGGGGGTGGAGGGGGGGGGGATTACGAAAAAAAGGCATATATTTTAGAAATTTTACACTGTAATTTTTTCGCTAGGGCGGCACATGCCCCTTGTACCCTATCCTTATCTCCGCCCCTGGGTGTAGGTGTAATCATAATGTGTAAAATAGCTCCTGAATCCTAGTTCATGGAGCGTTGGAACATGTGCATTCCACAAAAATCGATATAGCTACTTGCTACTTGTGAAAAACATTAACAATCACAACGCTGATCGCTTAACGCTCCTAAATGCTTTCTGCCAAACACACCACTAAACAATCTAGTCATCTATCCTAAGTCAACAACAACAACAATACCCAATCCCGCTAGAGGCGGGGCATGGGGGAGGTGGGATGTAGATGGATCATACCCTTACCCTTACGAAAAACCCGAGGGTAAAGAGCCTGCTTCCAAAAAGACCTCCGACAAAGCAAATCATGTATCCTAAGTCCAATGTTCCAAAACCAAGAAACAAACATAGTAAAAAAGAAGGTAACCTTAGGATCTCCATCGAGAGAAACAACAGATCCATCCTTATAAGTCAACACACTCCTTCTATTCTTGGGATTAAACCTTATAGGAACACCTCTAGTCCTTTCACTTTTATTAAAAGCATAAAGAGATTTAAGCCCATATTATAAGTCCAATGTCACCACCTTTAAGCTGGTTTCATTCCCAACCACCTAAAGAAGAGGTGAATATGTCTATTGGGCCTTTGCCTGATTTGTATAAGTGGATTGTGATCTCTGGTACTTTTGTTGTAACTCATTTTGTTGTTGGTGAGGATTGTTCTTGTTGTTGTTTTTTGGCATGAGTGGTTGGGTATCTTCTGCTTCTGTTATTTCGACCATGATTGTGATTGCTTGGGTGGTAAGGTAAGGGCTGTGTGACAGTTTAGTTATGATCATTTGAGGAATTGGAAGACTTTTTCTTCTTGTTTGGTTAGTGGGCGTACGGATGTCTGTCAATTAGTGGAGTAGATTCGAGTTTGATATGAATAATGGATTCTTCAAGATCATGGTTTTCGAGATCGGGATCCTACCCAGGATCGTTTTCGTCTTTGCAAGATTGAGATCGTAAAGTCGAATCGGGATCGTAAGATCCCACTATAATGTCATTGTCTTAATAGTCTTTGTAATATTATATAAATTTACAAATTGTTATATATCATAAAAACACAAAATTATATGAATGTTTTATAGAAATATTGTCCTAAATTATGATTATGAAATGTTTAAGAAGATTAACATGTTGTTTTTTGAAATTATACGAAACACAAACCATAAATTTATAGTTTTTTAGTTTGTGGTTCGAGAAAAATGTAAGATCAGATCGTAGTAGATCTTAAGATCCTATGGCCAAGATCGGGATCCTATAAGATCCTAAGCTCGAAAAGATCCTATGTAGGATCTAGATCGTTTTTGCTTTGCAGTATCGTAAAATCAGGATCAGGATCTTAACAACCATGCTTTAGATAGCTCGATATGATCGAGAAATTAGACTTATTGGATCGGACCGAATATATTTCGGTCGGGTTTTTAGTTTGTCCTTTCTTTCATATTTGGTTTTTGGTTAGGTCTGGTCTGATGGTTTTGAGCAAAATCGGTTATTATGTTTTGTTGAATTAGATCGAACCGACCCGGACTTTAAAATTATGCATGTATTTTTGTTTGATTTTTCATAAATGCACCTGATAACTTTGTTTTTTGGCTACCATATGTGGTCATCACCCTCACCCAAAACACTAATAACTAGGGGTGATCACGGTTCGGAAATAGAACCGGACCAGACCAAAACCGACTTTGTCCAAAACACCAGACGGAAATGGTCTGGTCTGGTCCTGTTCGGTCTTCAGTCTGGTTCGGTCCAACAAGGCATAATTGCTGGGTTTTTTGTAAGACCGGACTGGACCGGACCAAAGACCGAAAATAAGTAAAAGGATAGACCGAGGACCGGACCAAAATAGATTCGGTCTGATCCGATCGGCCTGGTTTAGTCCGTTTTGCTCACCCCTACTAACAATAAGATTTCTGATTGATTAAAAGGAAAAAATGCATCTATTAAGCAATAGAATACTCTTTAAGATCACCTTCGATGCAGGGCCGACCCTGGCTATGGGAGCGCTGGCCACGACCCAAGGTATCAAGCAACTACAGGGCATCAAATTTTTTAATGTTCTAAATCGGTTTTAGATGACGAAGATGATGTTGTGATGATCAAACGCACCACTAACATGTTCTAGTGTGTTATTTACAGAGGAGTCTTGTAGGGGTGTGCAATAAGTGTCGTCGCACAAACTTCAATTTTAAAAGGGCCACATTTTTATTAACTTTGCCCATAAATACGTATAATATTAAACATATATGATTCATATAATTTAAGTTAATATGTAATTTTTCTTTTATTTTAAAAAATATAATAGTGTCTCTTTTTGTTATTGCCTAGGACCACCAAAGACCATGAGAAAACCTTAATTATTTATCTAAACGAGGGCATTTATATATAACTTCTCACTCAATGCAGCAATAAACTCATAATAGGCCTTGCTGAATGTTATCATCTACGAAGAGTTAATGCATATGATAATAGATCATCAAAGGGGCAAAAGCCTATGTTCAAGAAGTTAGAATGTAAACAAAATGTCATTGAATTTTAGAGATAACCTTTAAAGGAAAAGAAAAGGCACCTATCATGTGTTTGTTGACATTTGCATGTGTTAGGTATTATTATTTGCATTTGCATTTTGCAAACATCCAATCTAACAGGATAAGAACATTATAGAAAATAATAGATATCGCATCCTTTTGAAAGCAAGCAAACAACACCATCATATCAATGTCTGAATTACTTTTAGGTTAATTTCACATGTCTTTCATGGTTAGCAATCAACATCATCATTACCAAGTACCAACCCATATAATACTCTGCAAAACCAAAACACTAATTGTTACACAAGACGTAACAAAACTATTTTAATTTTGTTTTTTAATTTTAAAAAAAAAATATTCTTTTACATTATTATTCGTATAAAATTTAAATTTTTTTAAAAAATTAAAAAAAATCACACTTTTTAAAATCTTAATTTTTTAAAAAAATATTAAAAAAATTTCATACTTTTTAAATTTAAAAAAATTATTTTTTACATTAGTATTCGTGAAAAAATTTATTATTCGTACCTTTTACTTTAAAAAAAATTATAAATTTAAAATTTTCTTTTTAACTTTTGAAAAAAAATTAATTTTTTTCGTAAGAAATAGTAAAATTGTATAAAACCGTTTAAATAATAAATTTGATTTTTAAAAAAAAATCGAAGAAAAAAGTAAAAATGTTTTAATTTTTTCTTAACTTTTAAAAAATTTAATTTTTTTCGTAACAAAAAAAAAAAAAATTTAAATTTTTTTTTTTAAATTAAGATTTTAAAAAGTACGAAATTTTTTATAAAAGTTTTAAATTTTTTCACCAATAATAACGTAAAAAAATATTTTTTTTTAAATTTAAAAAGTACGAAAAAAAGTAAGATTTAAAAAAGGGAGAAATTTTTTTCTAAAATTTTATAAAATGTTTTTAAATTTTTTGAGGAATACTAATGTAAAAAAAAAAATTTTTAAAAAAAATTAAAAAACTAAAAAAAATATAAGTGTTTGTGTGAGTCTTCTATTTAGGTTCCTTGCATTCATCATATTCTGCATTTCCTTCCACATACATGTTGAGTAATCACACTAAAAAAACAAGTGTTTGTGTGAGTCTTCTATTTGTAAACAAAGAGAACACTTTGAGTCTTTAGTAGAAATTACCGTTATACTCTTTTACATAAAGTAAGTGTTGGAATAAAAAATATGTGAAAAAGATGGGATTTTCTATACACTTATAACAACCCAGAATTTTCATCAAATGCAAAACCTATTTTATTATTATCACAATTGTACGGGGAAATTTTTCGCTTTATTACATTACTTGCATTGTCAATATCTCAGTATATCATGTAACTTACATAACTAAAGTAGACGAGCTCACGCAACCTATCTATGGCAATCCTGTCTTCATATATGTCAAGCAAACATCATAACATTTCAAGTCAATATCATCATATTCTTATTACAAGGTACATTATTTCTATAATGTACTATTCACAATGTTATATCAAAACGGACTTTAAACCGTTATCTTATACCTTTAAATCCTAATTCCATAAAAGGTTAATATCTAAAGTGAATGTACAAGCTACTAAAACATATGTATAAGTATCATAACATCTCATATGAATATACATTCTATCCAAAGAAAGATACAAGTCCTTAAAAGCTCAATATACAAGTCATTAAGCATGATCTCTAAAATAGCCGTTTTACCTCCGTTTTCATTCTAATTTCTTCAACACCACTTTTGTACAAACTACTACACTCAATGTATAATGTGTAAACCCTAATTATTCTATTCATAAGCTTTCATACAAATATTTACACTTAAAACCCTAATTCAAAAGTCTAAAACACTAAAATCGAGCTAGTTTCTAAACCATGACTCATTTCTTTGTTTTTATCCATTGTAAACCCAAACCAACACTAAATTAAGTTATAATAACTTAATTTAGAATATTATCAATCATATTCCATCATCATTTCATCATTCTACTTCAATCATACAAGAAATAAATCCAGAAAACCCTAATTATGCCCTAATTTGAACTTTGACCCGTTTACTCATTTTCTACCCGTTTTAACCCAAACCACCTATCAACTTTTGATTATAATCCTTAATATAAGTCTTAGGATCAGTAACCTATCATTCTTAATCAAATGTACACGAATTACAAGCTAGAAAACTCAACCCGAACCCTAATGAGCCCTAAAGGTACCCGTATACACCTTTCTTTCATTTTGACCCATTTTAACTAATCTTTTTGAAATCAAGCACCTCCATGACTAAGCTACTTCATCCCTAAGCTGCTTACAAGCACCTCTCTTCAAATATCTTCACCTTATATTGATTAAAAACTCATCACATGCATCCTTGTTTCCTTATCCTAGCCGCGGCATACAAAGGGGAAACCACCTCATCAAAGCTAGTTTCTAGCTTAACCAACACATCTATTAGACTCTCCTCATCACCCTCTAGACCTCCTATGTGTCCTAACTCAGATTGAAAGCTTACCTTGGCCTTTAAGGGTCCTTTACCTATAAATAGCAACCTAAACACTTCATTTTTCTTCATCCCCTACTCTCTTATCTCATACCCATTATAGGCAGCAATCCTTTGCTCCAATAAGTGCTAAGAGGTCCTAAGAAGGCTCAAGTTCAGAAAGGAAGCAAAAGAAACCAAGAAACGAAGCCCGGGAGTCGTTATTCTAGGCGTACGAAGCCGAAAGTCCCGATTCCGACACGTTTCTAAGCCATAAGCTCAAACCAGGTTCTCTAAGCTTATACTCTGCTCATGTAACGTTATAATGTTCATATGATCCTAAATAAACTCTTGTTAAAGTTTCATAACTCAATTCATGCTCATTTTCTGTTTTGATCCAAAACCGTACACCCGAAACCTCGAAGTTGATTTTTCTTAAACTAAACGTTATAATGTTAAATATTGTAATAATCTATCCTTCATGCTTAACTAATGGTAAAATAACCACCTTTTGATTATTGAATGGAATTTTAAACTTAAAACCCCCGTTTGACTTTTAAAAAACCCTAATATGACCCGTTTTGCTTCCTAGCTTAACGAATCGTTATTTTAAACTTTCATTATGTTAAATCTTCATATTTTAGTTTATTATAACTTATAAATGTCTATTTAAATGTTAAACTAAGCTTGCATGGCAATTTGGACATGTTTTGTAATTATAATCCATGCAAGGGGTATATATCGTAACTTTCGGAAACTTATAACTAAAAGGGCTAAAAGTGTAATTTTATCAAAGTTATAACTCCAGGGATCTATTATGTCACTTTTCAAACTCCAAGGTTTACTTGGTATATCTTTCAAAGTTAAAGGACCAAAGTTGTAAAAATGCAAACTCCAAGGACCTATTTGCAATTTTCCAAACCCCAGGGTCTAAAATGTAACATTTTAAAAAAGTGTAAAATCATATTCAAAACATTATCTGACATAACTTTAATTAACGCTTCTCATGCTTAACATTTCCAGATATTGAATAAAACGCTTAAAACCGATCATCCGGAAGCTATATCGTATCACAATACTAGGGAGCTTCATATTAAGAGGTTTCATCTTGGTATTACGTTCTGACTGAGTTGTTGGGTTTACGATTTAAAGTGCCCTAGCTCCTCAAACGTTTACTGAATGACTTCTGAATTATGATGGCCCGAACGGTGATGCAATAATTCCAAACTCTTCAATCAAACTCATAACTCTTAAAACCAAAGTTCTAAAGTACAATCTTCCTAAGACTTGACATATTTACTCAGGTTGCGTGACGTTGCTGTTTACTATCATTTCATTATATCAACATTCCCTGGTTAAGATTGTGATAAGGTCGTCAGCTTTCATTTCAGAATATTTATTACATCTACCTATCAGGTGAAGTTCATAACCTCGCCTTTACTTATTTACATGTTTTATAAACCCGCGAGGGGGATACATGCTTGTTACAAACTCTTTGCATACTCGTTTATCTTATAACAATGTGATTACCTTTCAGAGACTTATACATGCTACGAATTACGAATACAAGTGTTTTTACAAGTTATATGCTAATCTGATATATCATTATCACTAATATCTAAGCTACTTCTAAAAGTCCCTCATTAGCATGGACCATTAATCACTTACGGGTGAACACAAATATTGTGGATAGATCTATCGGGATTGACGAATCCTGTTTGTGTTAGCCGGATAGGTAACCAAACACACTATATTTGAATTACATAGGACTATTATATACCACATCATTTTGGGTATATAAACATATATACCACATCATTTTGGGTATATAAACATATATACCACATCATTTTGGGTATATAAATATATATATCACATCATTTTTGGGTATATATATTCACTAGTCAGTTTGTGTGCCATGAGACCAGACTATACCAGACCAGACAAGACCAAACAGGGCAATAACGGGATAATACACTGTTACTATGATAATTGTATTCGTTGCAATTATTATTAATAATGGGTGTACAATAACAATATCATTTCCATAATAATTGTGTTTATACAATTATCACACTATAACTTGTATTCAAACTGCTTATCAAACCTATGAATTTCACTCAACCTTTGTGTTGACCCTTTTTAGCATGTTTATCTCAGGTAATTGAGCAAGTTGCGGTACGAAGTGGCATGGACTCGAAGATGGCTGAACTGTTATCATTCAAACATAATGTTTTAGATTTTGGGACCTGCATTTTGTAAAAACTCTAATTATAATGAATGATAACTAAATTTTTCCAACAATGTCTCTTTTAAAGTCGTTTTCTATGATTATGATTGTTGTATCCATGAAGTAATACCCTAGATTAACTTCCGCTGCTATATTATAAAAATGGGAGTGTTACAATCGTCAACCACCACCACCATTACCGTGGTGGTTTTCTTGCTCACGTGTTGATTGGATTCAAGTGTCGTGGTGTTCGTTTGCTAAAACACTACTAGTACTAGCATACTTCGTTGTTTGCTAAAAACGTATTTTGTGTGTCGACTTAGAGAGATATTGTAGGATCGATATTCCTTAATGAAACACTGATATACTGTCAACTATGCGGAATCTAATTGGCAGTACTAAGAAGAACACAAAATGATTTATCCAACGATTTCTATTATAACCATTTTGAATCTGCCTAAGTTGCAGATCCCTAATACAATACTAATCTCTAATACTTTAGCTAATATCTTTGAGACTCTTCTCTCTATGCTTTTGTGTGTGTATTTTCTGTGTGTCTCTAATGCCTTCCTAGGGATCCTTTTATAGATGTAAGGATAACCCTAGTAGGTTTACAATTCTTGTATGACACGAATACTAATTCTAATCATTCTAAAATTACAAATACATAATTATCCTTTGATTATCCTTTATCTTCGGCAGTGCTTTGACTTTCCTCTAATAGAAAGGCAGTACTTTGAATGTACTGGCAGTACTTTGACTTTCAGACTTGTATTTCCCAACAATCCTCCCCTAACTTGAATTCCACTTGCTTGACTTCAAGTTTCTTGATAGTTGGTCTTCTTTGTTCAGCATCAGTCTGTCTTGTCATTGTAGCAATACTAGCCTTTAATCTTTTAAGCTTCATCTTCTGAGCAGTATCTTGTATACAATCTGTTTGAGTTGAAACTGCTTGTTTTGAACATAAACTCTTCGTCTGATCTTTAGAAACTGTATTCAAACAGATTGTTCTTCTCAGCAACAGGTCTTCTCTCCTCAGCAACATAAATGGATTTTATGAGCCTTTACCAAGTAGCCATTCACTCTTGGGCTAGTCAGTTCTTTGGTACCTAGAAAAGGTAATAATCCATGGTGAACTGAAAACCACTTCAACACTCAGAACATGAATCATAGTGTGTTGAATACTATATGACTTTTGGTAAGTCATTACAACCATGAACGGATTTGATAAGTCTTTACCTGTAGCCGTTTGCTCAGGACTAGCCAACTCTCAGTAATAAAACATTGGTGAGTTGAGAACCATATAGTTTTGAGCAAACTATTAAAGCTATCAACGGATTTGAGTTCTCTTTACCAAAAGCCGTTTGCTTTGGAGTAGCCAATACTTTAGTGCAATACCATGGTGTATTGAGAATACCATTTGTCAGGTAGTCAAGCACTACCAGTAGGTGTTATTTCGCAAAACTTGAAAAATATTATGCTTTAAAAAGTTTTTACACACTCAAAACTTCAAAATATTTCAAAAACAACTTTTTAACTAGCAGTACTTTCAACAAAATACTGTTTGTTTTAAACTAGCAGTACTTTGAATAAAGTACTGCTTGTTCACAGTTAAGTCTTTTTATCAAAAATGAAATATGTTACTTTCAAAGATAATTTTGATAAAGTTTTACCGGTTGTTTAGGAATTGTCACCATTTTCGGTCGTCCATAGAATAAACAGATTGATCAAAGTGATTGCTGTTTCATTCTCATCTTCAACTTCCATCCCATGATCTAACATCCTGATCATAAGCTCTCTTGTTAGAGGGTATCTTCTTTCTGCCAGCATATGAAGCATTATACCATCCTCTAACTCTAGTGTATGTACTCCTGAAGATTCATTAATTCTCCATCTTAAGATTTCCCAATCTTCTTGATTCATCCAGAGATCATCATCACTTGTTGCAGTCTTTTCCCAAATAGTAGTAAGATCACCCAGAAGTATCAATCCTAACCCAGTTGGTTGAATATTCTTATAGTAATCTTGTATAACTAGATATAGATGATATAAATCTTGTCTGTCCAGAATGTACAGTATCTCCCAAAGAGTGTTGAAAGCTCTGAAGTGATTGTTTACTAGATAAACGACGATATACTCTCCATCTGGTGAGTGAATTATCTTGAAATCTCTAATCACTGATATTGCTTCCAGAGACTCTCTATCTTGTGAACTCTTCTCAAAGTCAACAATCCTTAGATAATTCCTAAGCTCATCAATTGTCTCTGTTCTTAGTTTAAGCTTCTTTGATGGTTGTGGTTCTGCAGTTGTAGCTTTTCTCTTCCTTAAGAGACTCTTTTTAGGTTTATCATATAACTCTTTCATCTGAGGATACCTTAATTTTTGCAAATTTTTGTATCCTTTATTTGTAACATCCGAGAATTTTTGGATTTTTAAGATAACTATTTACCTCTTTGACTTTTAGGTCTGGCTTGACTTATAAGAACAACCATCTAAATCACGTTTTCACGGCTCGGACCCTAAAGCAATTCGATGTGAAACGACATTCCTGACAACTTTTCAGTTTTGCCCGAGACCTGGAAACGAGCCAAAAAGGGCTAAAACAGCACCGCAAACATTTTTCGAACAATATACAACGCGGACACACAAAAACAATTAAATTTATTTTTAATTATCAGTATTTATTTAATAAAAATATTAAATAAATTAGTCATCATTTTTAATTAAAAGCGTTGTTGATAACGCGAACACTCGAGTTGAAATCCATTTTTATTTCGGACGAAACGAAACCGGTTCACAAAATGAATAACAGATATTTTATTAAATATTATAAAATATTTATGAAACATTATCAAGTAAATACTCATTTTTATCAGAAAAATGATTCGGAAAACAATGGCGCAAGTTTCAAGAGTTGAATCATCCGTTAAGTCGCTCAAATGAGTCCCGAATCGCTTTGATGAAAAAGTATATGAAAATGTTACACTTTATACCCTCAACTTATTCAACTTGTCATTTTGATTTTAAAGTCTTAATATAAATAAAAATTTTATATCAAAAATCTCATTTCCATCTCAAAGATACACACACACATGTTATAATTCTCTCTCCCCTCCATTATTTCCGGCGAGCTCATGCCGCCGCCGACCACCACCGGCCGCCGCCGGAAAACTTTTCCGGCGGGATTTTCCGGCCAACACCAAAAACGAGCCCCATCTTCCGATCTATTCGATCCCCACCAACACGCGCCTCCACGCGCCTCTCCATCACCACCACTCACCACCGCCACCGCTGCCCTTATCATCATCATCATCATAATATCATCACCACCTCCACCACCCTCCATTGTCACAGCCGACGCACCAACAACACCATACATCATCATCACCTCTCACAGTCATCCCCACCCTCACAATCGAACCACCACGGGTGTGTTCGATTTAAAGAAGAACCACAAGAGTGTGTCCGGTTTGCATGATTAACAACATAAGGGTGTTTGGTTCGTGTATAAAACAACCACCGAAGGGTTGTTTGGTTGGTTTGGGTTGGGTTTGACAGCGGGGACAGCCGGGGTGTCGGGTTTGTTTGGGTTAGGAGTATAAACCACAAGGGTACATCGGGTTGTGGGTTCACAGCCGTAGGGTGCGTTTGGCTGTGACCACCACGCGACAAGGGTGCATTTGGTTTGGTTTATAACAGCCAAGGGGGTGGGTCCGGGTTGAGTTCAACACCTCGAGGGTGCGTTTGGCTTGTCTTATAACACCAAGGGGTGTTTGTTTGTTGGTTTGGGTTGGGTTGGCAGCCGGGACAGCCGAGGGGGGGAGGGGTTGTCGGGTTGTGGGTTAACACCCGATGAGGGTGCATTGGTTTGCGGGACAGCCGGGTCGGGCATGGGTTTGGTTTGCGTGTGGGTTTGAAATAAGCACCGAAGCGGGTGCGGGTTGGTTTGGTTTTGTTAACAACATGCGAGGGGTGTTTGTTTTTGGTTATAAAAAAAACCCACATAGGGTGTTTGGCTGTTAAACAGCCTTGGGGCGTGTTGGGTTGGTTTATTGACACCAAAAAGGGGTGTGTTTTGGGGTTATTTCAAAAAGGGGTGTCCGTTTGGTATAGTGGCAGCCAAACGGGGGTGTTTGGTTTGGGTTTGGCACGAGTAGAGTGCGTTTGGTTCAACGAAACAACGAGGGTTTGTTTAGTTATACTTTGACAAATGAAAATAACGTAAGCTTTTAACAAATATTAAAACTGGATAAATAATAATTGGTGGTTTAATCGGTTAAATAAATATGAGACTTATTAATTTGGTTTAATTTAAGTATAATGATATATATATATGGTATATCTAAAAACGCGAGCATTGAAATATGGAAACGTTAAAAATTGCAACATATTGATTTTAGGGAAAACGTTGAGCTTGGCGAAAATGAAAAACATTATACAACCGAAAATGTCATGACGAAATATATATGTTCAGTAATGTATTACTAAAACATATATTGTTTTATAAACCGATAAAGGAGCTAAAGTTATATTTTATAAAATATTAAAGTATAACTATAGAATAACCTGACAACGAACGAAAAACTATACGTTTACAATTAGACAACTATTTTGGACACGACCCGTCGAGGAAACGAAATATAAGTTTATAAAATGTTATTTTATATTTTATGATTGTCAGCTAGAAGATAACCTAATAATCATTGTAAAAGCTTTACAAAAATCGTTTAATTTAATTAGTAACTTTAAAACGTATGATTACGTTTATACGAGGACATTTTAATATTTTAACTGGTGAGTTCCGAAAACGTGTCGGATTATATTACTACAAATATTTTCTCACATCTTTGATACAATACTTGTAAAGAATCATATTCCTCAAATATTTATTGGATTGTTTGTCTTTGTTATATAAATCGGTACGAGTTATATAAGGGTGTATTTTTATATGTAATATATAAAGAATATATTACACACTTTTCGTTACTTTTCAATCTATTTATTTAACCAACCACCAAACCATTACAACGTTAAATCTAAATCTTTATCAACGTGTGGCGTTGATGTAACCATTCATCGGGAAACCCAAATATATTATCCTAGGTTAGTGGATCTTAGCCGTTAAGTTAAGCTGCATCTTCTCGGTCAAGCAGCTTCGTCTTCTGTTCGTATTGTGCATATTAGATGCCTATCTGCCAATCGTTCTTCATCATCAATGTGAGTTCATAACCTCGCTTTTCAATCTTTTGAATGTTTATAAACCCGCGAGGGGGAATACATGCTTGTCTACAAACTCTTTACTTACTGTGTTATCTTATAACAATGTGATTGTTTTTAAAGGATATTATGAGTTCTATAGCCTCACTTTTACTCGTTTTGGATAACGGTTATATATATTTTTGGGATGAAAATATGCATCGTTTTATAAATGGACACAACATGCCTTGTTTTATGAATTGGACGCAAGTATTGATTACATGTTTGCCTAAGTAGCGTTAACCCAATTAAGTCCCATGTCATGAACTGTCAATTGCATAGATGTAGTTGGGAATTACACTATGTGAGCGCGAATGTTATTTAATAGATCTATTCGGGAAACGACCTCCCCGTTCGGGTGACTAGCTATCACCGTGAACGAACGTTATAGCATGTCGAATTTAGGATGTTTAGGGTTAGACATCCATATGGGCGTAAATTGCAATATATAGTTTAATTGCAAGAAAGATCGTCGAGCTTCAGTGTCATGAGCTTAGTGTAAATGTAATCTAGTTTTTGTGAGATCTGCATGTGTTGCATTATTCATGGAAAATCTACTTGCGGTCCTACCATATATATATTATTTTCAGGAAATCAATAGGCACGGGGTGCCAGGGATACACTTTGGTGACATAAAAATTTGTCATGTATTCTTTATAAAAATCTTTAGGATAAGATTGTACTTTTGGTGATTAAATTTGACATGCATTCTTTATAAAAATTCTTTTGGGATTAGGTTGGTTCTTTTACAGTAGTCATTAAACGTTTTTATATGACACTGTAATGATACAGTGGGCAGATACACTTATTGAAACTAACGTTTGTATTTACAGAAACCTATGAACTCACCAACTTTATGTTGACCTTTTTAAGCATGTTTTTCTCAGGGAAATTATATGCTCGGATTTCTTGAAGTGCATTGGAGTCTATACATTCAAGCTTTTCATTGTGATGCAATTATGGGACAAATGTATATTAAATTCAAGATTTTGATTAAATCAACGAGATTGTTTTACAAACGACACATTTAGAGGTCGTTCTCTTGTATCTAGCGCTGTGTATTATGAAGTAGCACCCCATGTGGTATTCCGCTGCATTGTTGTATTTTTGGGGGTGTTACAGATTGGTATCAGAGCACTGGCTATAGAGAACTAGGTTGCATATTTTACCCTAGACTATAGTCGTTTTCACAAACATTGCATCACAACAAACATTTTCAAAGTGCATACACGCTACTTGCTTATGTGCTTACGTTACGTGCTGCATTAAGTGCTTACGTGGCATACATATATATAATATATATATGTGCTTGCATTCCTTTCGCGTATGTCGTACGCTTATTTATATAAGAATTATTATATAAATACCAGAATATTTTTAAGACATTGTGAGTTATACAATGGTCTCATTCTACTCGTCAGACATTGTGAGTTATACAATGGTCTCATTCTACTCGTCAGACATTGTGAGTTATACAATGGTCTCATTCTACTCGTCAGACATTGTGAGTTATACAATGGTCTCTAAGGATATTATTTTTTTTCTTCATAGCGTTATACTATATTGTATTACACAGAGACCGTCATAATTTTTGTTTACATGGGACTATGTATGAATCTAAGTATTGCAAGTCTTGTATGGGCGGGACTTGTAATATGAGGATTGATATGATAATTGCTATGTTAACAAAGCCCGTCACAGTTCTGTTTACATGGGATTATGTATGAATCTAAGTATTACAAGTCTTGTATGGGCGGGACTTGTAATAGGAAGATTGATATGATAATCGCTATGCTGATTCGTTCATAATGACCTTTATCTTATTCACTTTAAATCGAGTACTCATTAACTGTCTTGGACTCTATGTCGATTTCCCCTGATTGTTTCGCTCTCCGTCTCCGAAGACGAGTTTTAGACACTCGTCCCGTACTCATTAGAGCACCTGCATCGATATGTCATTCACCACCTTGAAAACCTTGTGTGTACCCGTGTTGCATCAAAAATTATTAAGTAGGATGATTTATAGTCTGCTTATTTGAAAGGATTGGGACGCCTCTTCATTTAAATAAATAAATTATAAATCACCGAACCATAAGTTTATCATTTCTTACTTACATAAATTTGGACGCTTCTTTATGTGAATAAGAAATTATAAATGAGTGGGCTTAATGGTATCCGATATGAAACGGGTATGAACCTGAAATCAATGATCGTCAGAATCCGTTAAAAGGGTCTAGAGACACAATCGTGTCTTAC
>BQNB010114806.1:4646-21681 GCA_026074375.1 Tanacetum coccineum
ATGATTTGAAAGCTCAGCTTCAAGATAAAGACAGTACCATTTGTAAGTTGAAGGATATTATAAAATCAATGAGAGAAAAGTCCAAGGAGGAGAATGTCAATTATGATTATTTTGAAATATAGACCAAAAATGTAGAACTGGAGAATAGTGTGGCAAAATTGATTTTAGAAAACGAGCGTCTTTGTAATGAAATTAATCTTGTGAAACAGGTTTTTAAAGAGCAGTTTGACTCAATAAAAAATACACGTGTTCGTACTAAAGAACAGAGTGACTCTTTAATTGATAAACTAAACTTAAAATCTGCAGAAAATGAGGATTTAAAAGCTCAAATTCAAGATAAGGTTTTTGTGGTAACGTCATTGATAAACGATTTACGAAAGTTAAAAGGAAAAGAAATTGTTGATATTGCTGCATAAATACCATCTGCCAACACTATTGTTCCAGGCATGTTCAAGCTAGACTTAGAACCTTAGGCTCCTAGGTTATTTCACAATAGGGATGCTCACATAGACTATCTTAAGTACACTCAGTAACAAGCTGATATTCTTTGGGGAATAGTCAAACAAGCTAAAGCAAAATAGCCGTTAGATAAAGAGTTAGACTTTGCCTGTAAGCATGCCCAACAAATTCAGGAGTTACTTGTATATGTTCGAGATACATGCCCTAATGCAATTAACCTTAGTGCGAAAAAAGTTGCTGTCACACCCAAAAACAAGGTCAAGAAAGTTAGGTTTGCTGAACCTCTCACATCCTCAAGCAACACTAAATATGTAGAGTCATCTACAACATCATATTCTAACACGCTTGTGTTGTCTCCTACAGGATTGAAGTGTTATACTAGTAATTGTGGATCAAATCTTACATGCAATTAAAAGAATGATAGGATCTCGCGAACACCAAGTAGAAACATGAAGAATAAAGTAGAAACCCAACCTAGGAAAGTTAATAAAAAGAATCATGTTGTTGAACCTATTCATGATGTTGATGTTAAGCATTCACTATTAAAAGCGAATTCTGAACTTATTTCTGCTACCTGTAAGAAATCTATGTTTGATGGCGTTCATGATATGTGTCCTCTTGATTTTGTGGAAAATATGAATAGCCATGCTAAATCTGCTAAGAAACAAAAAAAAATATTTGGAAACCTACGGGTCATGTATTCACTAAAGTAGGACTTAAGTGGAAACCAACAGGCAGAACTTTCACTATAGTTGGTAACTCGTGCCCTTTAACTAGGATCACTTTAGCTAACGTAGTGCCTCCTAAGAAAACCACTTTCCTAAATCGTTGAAACACAAAAACCAGAAGCTTAAATCTACAGCAAGAAACCCGAAAAAAAGTTTAAAAATTAGTTCGAGTAAAAAGCTAAGATTGTAGAATCTAAGAATGTTAACCACGCGGAACCTAATCATACTGGGGGATCTAATGCTACAGATATTCCATCGTCTTCTTCTCTTGTCATGACAGGTTGTCTAGATTGTTCTCTGCCATCTGAACTCCGGATGTTCGAAACACATGATAGGGAACCGCTCTCAGCTCATGAAATGTGTTAGTAAATTTCTAGGAATAGTTAGATTCGGGAACGACCATATTGCAAGGATTATAGGGTATGGTGACTATCAGCTGGGAAATGTTACTATCTCAAGAGTATACTACGTCGAGGGGTTTGGACATAACTTGTTCTCTGTTGGTCAATTTTGCGACGCGGATCTTGAAGTTGCATTTCGGAAAAACACTTGCTTTATTCGTAATTTAGAAGGTGTTGATCTACTTTTCGGATCCCGAGACACAAATTTGTACACAATTTCTCTTGATGACATGCTTAAAACATCTCCGATCTGTCTTCTATCCAAAGCGTCAAAGACTAAGAGCTGGTTATGGCACCGTCGGTTATCACATCTCAACTTCGGTACTCTTAACAAGCTAGCTAAAGACGGTCTTGCACGAGGCATTCCAAGACTTAAATTTCAGAAAGATCATCTGTGTTCAGCATGTGCATTAGGAAAAAGCAAGAAATCCTCTCATCAACCCAAAGCTGAAGACACTAACCAGGAGAAACTATATCTTTTGCATATGGATTTGTGTGGCCCGATGCGTGTGGCAAGTATTAACGGGAAAAGGTATATCTTAGTGATTGTCGACGATTACTCAAGATTTACTTGGGTCAGATTTTTGAGAACAAAAGATGAAGCTCCTGAGGCCATCATCAAATGCATTAAAAATATTCAAGTTCGTTTGAATGCCATCGTCCGTAATGTTCGAATAGATAATGGAACCGGATTTGTCAATCAGACACTTCGTGAATTTTATGAAAATGTTGGCATCTCGCATCAAACATATGTTGCTCGCACTCCTCAGCAGAATAGCGTTGTCGAAAGGTGAAACCGAACTCTTGTAGAAGTTCCTCGTACAATGTTAATATTTTCTAAAGCTCCGTTATTTTTATGGGCCGAAGCAATCAATACAGCCTGTTACACCCAAAACCGTTCATTAATCCGCCTTCGATACAACAAAACTCCATATGAGTTTATGCAAGATAAGAAACCGGATTTATTATTCTTTCATGTCTTTGGTGCACTCTGTTATCCTACCAATGACAATGACAACCTGGGTAAATTAGATGCAAAAGCTGACATTGGTATTTTTGTTGGTTACGCTCCTGCATTCATGTGACTTTTGATGAGCTGACAGCTATGGCTTCTGAACAATTCAATTCAAGACCCGGGCTTCATTCTATGACTCCTGCAACATCCAGTTTAGGACTTGTTCCAAACATTGTTTCTCAAAAACCTTGTATTCCACCAAACACAGATGATTGGGATCACTTGTTTCAACCTATGTTTGATGAATACCTCAATCCTCCATTAATTACTGTTTCTCCAATTTAAGAAGCTGTTGCTCCGAGAGCTGTGGTTTTAGCTGATTCTCCTGTGTCAACTTCCATTGACCAGGATGCTCCATCAACAAGTATTCCATCAACACAAGAACAAGAACATTCTCTAACCATTTCTTAAGGTTTTGAAGAATCACCAAAAACACCAATTTTTTGTGATGATCCACTTCATGAATCTCTTCATGACGACTCAACTTCTCAAGGATCATCATCGAATGTGAGACAAATCCACACTCCATTTGAACACCTTGGCAAATGGACTAAGGATCATCCTGTAGAAAACGTGATCGTCGATCCTTCTCGCTCTGTCTCTACAAGAAAGAAACTCCAAACTGACGCCATGTGGTGTTATTTTGATGCTTTCCTAACTTCTATAGAACCAAAGAACTTCAAACAATTAATGACTAAATTGTCATGGATCGATGCAATGCAAGAAGAAATTCATGAATTTTGAAAGGCTACAAGTTTGGGAATTTGTGCCGTGTCTAGATAAAGTGTTATTGATCAAACTAAAATGGATTTATAAGGTCAAGACGGATGAATTTGGCGGGGTACTAAAGAATAAGGCTAGACTAGTTACTCTAGGATTCAGGCAAGAAGAGGGAATCAATTTCGAGGAATCATTTGCACCAGTTGCTTGAATAGAGGCCATTCATATCTTCATAGCAAATGCCGCTCATAAAAATATGACGATCTACCATATGGACGTCAAAACGGCTTTCTTAAATGGCGAGCTCAAAGAAAAGGTCCACGTTTCTCAACCAGAAGGATTTGTTGATCAGGACAACCCATCGCATGTGTACAAGATGAAAAAGGCCCTCTACAGTCTCAAACAAGCACCACATGCATGGTACCACATGTTGTCAAGCTTCCTAATCTCACACATTCTCCAAAGGAGTAGTTGATCCAACACCTTCACACGCATGCTGGATCGACCAATTACTGGGTACAAATTTATGTACGATATAAATATTTTTGCATCCACTACTACTGCTATGTGTAATGAGATTTTGCTAATCAGATGAACACTAAGTCAAGAGTCAATGATGGGGGTGAATTCATTCTTTAGATTACAAATTTCTCAAAGTCCTAGAGGCACCTTATAAACCCGAATCTAAATATTCCTTCTAAAAATTGTTAAAAAAATATGTTTTATTTCTACTACTGATTCTGTCGACACACCCTTGGTAGAAAAAAGTAAAACTGGATAAGAATTCCACAAGTGAAACAATTGGATGCTACTTTCACCGTGGCATGATTGGATCCCTTATGTATCTTACATCCAGTAGACCTGACCTTATCTATGCAGTCTGCTTATGTGCTCGGTATCAGGCAAAGCCTACCAAAAAGCACTTACAAGCAATGAAACAGATCTTTTGATACCTTAAGGGAACCATTAACATGGGTCTCTAGTACTCGAAGGATACCGGTATGTCTCTAACAGCATATGCAGATGCAGACCACGCGGGATGTCAGGATACTAAACTTAGTACATCGGGAAGCGCTCAATTCTTAGGTGACAAACTTGTTAGCTGGTCGTCCAAGAAGAAAAAGAGCACTGCCATCTCGAGTACAGAGGCTGAATATATTGCCTTATCTGGGTGTTGTGCTCAAATCTGGTGGATGCGTTCACAGCTAACAGATTATGGCTTTCAATTCAATAAGATTCCTCTCTACTGCGACAACAAGAGTGCGACTGCTTTATGCTGCAACAATGTTCAACACTCACGAGCCAAGCACATCGATGTTAACTACCATTTTATAAAGGAGCAAGTGGAGAATGGAATCGTAGAGCTATACTGTCCACTGAAACCAACTTGGCTAACATCTTCCACCAAACCTTTGCCAAGAGACGATTCAATTTCTGATAGAAAAGCTCGTATGAGAAGCATGTCTCCGGAAAATGTTGAAACGTCTGGCAGAGGAAACAGACCAGTGATGGTGGTAACTCATATCCTGTATCATATGTACATAATAAAACATAAAAACACAAAAATATTTTTTCTTTTATATAAATTTTACAAAAACAAAATTAAAAATAAAAAAATCATAAAAATATAAAAATATGTATCTCTGGCATGTCTTCTGAAAATCGATAACATTTACGGCCTTAGAAATGTCATTCAATAATGATACGAGGCTGTAAATGAAGTTCGAGCAGAAGTTCAAAAGCTTTCAAAACATGCCAAAAATGGCTTGCTATTATTTCGGATAGCAACCCGGTCATCATCATAAAGGCAAGTAAAAAAATTTTTAAAAGAAAACTTTCCCCTCTCAACGGGAATTTATTCTCGGGCATGGTCTACTTATGACCATGCAAAGGCTTGTGATTACTTTGCATCACAACCCGTGCTTCCTATATTCAATAAGTGTACATGTCAGTGCGCTTATGTGTCAAAATAATGAGAAAGACTGTATTCTTGGGTGTTGATTATTCAAAAAAAAAAAATCAACTTCAGAATTCATTAGAAAAATCATTTCAAAGACATTTGACCACTCAAACAACGACTACAGTTCTTTAAATAGAAAACGGGTCATTGTTTAAAGGGGAGATTAATGTCAATATCTTGCTTTAAAAAGGTTCAATATTATGATAATAAGAGAAACAGTTTTAAACAAGAAAGGGTGAATAATTAAAGGGGAGTTAATTAATTTTAACTCAATCGGCGTTATTTGTTATGTGTTTAATTCTTTAAGGGTATTATTGCAAATTGAGAGATTTGTTTCTTGATTATTAAACCTTAGGGATTAGTTTTGCCATTTGAGAAACTATCTTATGCCTTGGGTTAAATTAATTAGGAAAATAGAAGCTCTAGTAAACCTCAGGGGGCATTTTCCAAAACCCAAAAGTTTTAAAACAAAAACACCCCCTTCTCGTTTCTTATACACACACGAACACACTAAACCTTAAACCTCCATTGTTGAATTTCAAACCTTTAAGAACTCGCTCTATCTTCATTATAATCAAAAGGTACACTTGTTCTAATGTTAAAACCTCCATTAATCAGACATGATGTTGGAATTTCACTCGAAAAACCCTAAAAATTGATCTAAATTTCGTCACATTTAAAAGTGTATGAAATCTCAAATTGATTGAGGGGTTTTGGTCCTATAAGGGTCTAGATGTTGTACCTAAAAAACAACTATAATAGGGATAACTATCTCATACGTTATGGTTGATTCTTTGTTGATCCGAACTCATAGAAAATAGTAAAGAACTATGTAAAAGTTCATGGGTTTTTTTGGTTTTAGAACTATAAAATGAATGTTTGTGTGCATTTGAGTGTTCTTAAACATGCTTATATGTTAAAATCTTGAATATCTTGTGTTTTCGTGTTCATTCGAGTCGAATAAGTCTAAAGACAAATATTGTGTTAATTCATGGATTATAATGTGTAAACTGATTCTAGAAGCTATATGGTCAAGAATAAATGTTTTGGATGCTTGAAAAAATGTGAAAAATAGTTGTGTAATTTCTCTAGTGAACTATAAAACACAATCGAACTAATACGGACTGTTGTGTAGGTGAACTAAAACGTTTGCAGGGCGAACTATATGCTTTATTAATAACAGGCAGAAATATGCACATTTACATAGGTGAACTATACGTTCACATTTACATAGGCGAACTATATGTTCATATTTAACACAGGCGAACTATACACTCAAAGTTAATTCAGGCGAACTATACATAGAAGTAACACAGGCGAACTATACATAGGTATTCAACACAGGCGAATTATACACATACTTAGGGCGAATTATACATGATTTTTTCTAGATGAATTAATCTCGTAATCTTGGTAATCAAATCTCGTAATCTAATCTAAGTTTAATTAAGCCTTAACTTATCACTTAGTGATTAATTTAGGTCTAGTTTCTCCTTAGAAATCTTTAGTGATTGCCTTGGTTTTTTATAAATTGCATATGTTAGTGTGTTTGTTTGATTATGTGTTTCTCCCTAGTCTCATGAGGTAATATTGTTGCCTAGTATCCGTGTGCATAATTCCTAGTGTAAATCAGTCTTGCATCTATAATCATTAGTCATGATCTAGATTGTCTTTCAGTGATATATATTTGCTTGTATATGAACTGTATGTGACAACTCTTAGCAGAATCATGTCTTCCATTACTGCTCAACAAACCAAACTTGATCTGGAACTTGTTCCCAAGGAGAAAAGACTTGAGATTAGGAAATGCAACGAAGACTCAATCCTGGAAAGATACAAAGAGAACCCACATTTTAAGTCATTATGGATGCTCTTGTTCTCACTCATGCTATCACTGGCATTCCTACATCACTGATAGATGTTCAGAAGTTTAACATGCATCAATTCTAGGATTCCAGTTAACAAGCTTGAAACTTTCTACAGAATTTAAAAAGTAAAAAAAAAAGGAAGAGATACAAACACACTCCTGGAAATCTTAAGAGAAGTTCTTTAAGATCTGCCTAGAAAAGTTTTACAGGACAAGACTTTGATGCTCTTCCTACTGATGAATAAATTGTGTCTTTCTTAAGAGATTTTGGTCACACTGGGGAAATCCATTCACTCAATCATGTTTGCATCACCTTGATAACTTTTGCTGCTCTCATCATCCCCGGGGCAACAGGATTGATCTGTTAAGACATCTGGTTCTTGACAAGCTTCGTCTCTCTAAAGCACAAATTCCTTTGGGGTAAAGTACCATCATAAGAATGTGGACCTATGTTGAAATACTTTGGGAAGAATTTCATTTACCAGATAACCAACAGAGCCTACAAAAACAAGAGAAGATATACTCACCCACATTCACACAAAAGTTATCATTCACTGACTTCCTGTACTCAAGACAAACAGTCTCTCTGTAAAACAAGATCAGGATGCACACCTCCAGGGATGACTATTTAATTAACACTTTAAGATTTGTCTCTATAAAAAGAAACTCAAATCTATGGTGCTATACTTCCTAAATCTTTGACCAGTCCTGAGATGAAGGAAACCAAACCTTACAAGACTTACCTTTGTTTTGCTACAAGAGCTACACCTCCTAAGAAGGCGTAAAAGTTCAAGAAGCCAGTCTCTCCTAAACGCACTAATATCCCAGTTTCAACTGAAGAACCTATGAGGAAAGTTAAAGAAGTAAAACGAACTACAAAGAAGTATACTAAGGCCCAGCAAGAGGTGGTTGTATATTAGAGAAACTCCTGAGATGCCATTGTCTAAGAAGAAGGAAAAGGTGGATGTTACTCGATGCAAAGGAATTGAGTTGCTCTCTGAAGTGGCTTTAGCTAAAGATGCTCAATTTGAAGAAGTTCAAAGGAAGAGTATAAGGGACTTTCACAAGACTCATCCAAGTGGTTCTGGTACTATTACTAAAACTGCTTCAAGTGCTGAAATCATACCTTCTGTCACAAATAAAGGATCTGGTGTTAAATTAGGGGTTCCCGATGTGATGGAAGATGAATCATCAGAAAGTGAAGCTGAATCTGGGGAAATGATGAAGATGACAGCAATAATGACCATGACTTCAGAAGTGAAGGAAGTGATCAAGAAAGAGACAGTGGTGATGACAAGTCATAATCTGACATTGAAAAAGGGTCGGATTCCGAACATGAAACTGATGAGAATGAATCGGGTTTCGAATCTGATCAAGATGAGAATGAAGAAGATATAGGAGATGATGAAGAAGAAATGAAGGACAAGTTTGTTAAAACCCCGTCCAAAGATTCTGATAATGAAGATGAAATAAAGATTACTGATAAAGCTGAAGGTGATGAAGATGAAGAGATAGATTATACTACCAGTCAGCTCTACAATGATGTGGATATAAAGCTGAATGAACCAGTTGATACTAATAAAGGGTTTGCTCAAGAGGAGGGTACCGATGCTGCAATGATTAACGTTCAACAAGGGAATGAAAATCCGAAGATATTACAAGTCATAAAAGATGCTCATGTGACACTTTCTACTATTCCATAAGAATACTAAAGTCCAGTTACTACTTTTCTCATTTATCACTGACTGGCGTGCTAAATTTCATAACTTTCAAAAATTCCCCATATCATATGCTTAAAAGTTGTTTCTCCAATGGATGTTCATGTCCATACATGAGTACAAGCGCAGCAAAACACCTACCACTCCTTACACAATACATGTCTCGGTTATCTCTGGGTTTCTTCACCAATATTCTCTACCGTCATCCCCACCACAACAATCAACATCCACACCAGCACCAACAACTGAAGCTACAAATCCTTAATATACACTTCCTGATTTTGTATCCGTCTTCCAATTCAACAACAGAGTCACAGCATTGGAAAAATATATTTCTAAACTCAAAAAGGATGATCCTCTTAAAACTCAAGTGACTGCTCTAGTAGATGAACATCTTGACGCAAGACTCGGAGCCACCAGAGATGAATTCATGAATTGCCTTTCTTCATCTATCACTTCAAGGATCACAAAGCAAGTCAAGATACAACTTCTTTAGATTTTGCCAAAGGAATTGTCTAACTTTGCTCCTCCGGAGATCCAACGCATAGTTACTGAGTCACTTGAGCATGTTGTTCTAGCCAAGAAGTCTTCTCAGCCACAATCTTCATATGAGGCTACTGCAACGCTTACAGAATTTAAGTTGAAAAAGATTCTTATCGACAAAATGGATAAAAGTGAATCATATCTGGCAGCTCCTGAACACAAAGAATGCTATGAAGGATTGATAAAATCTTATGATCTCAACAAGACTCTCTTCTCTACTTATGGTAAAGTGTATTCGCTAAAGAGAAGCCGAAAAGACAAAGACAAAGATGAAGACCCTTCCACTGGATCAGACCGAGGGTTGAAGAAAAGAAAGACTAGCAAGGATGCAGAACCAACAAAAGGTCTGAAAGCTAAAGAATAACAGTCGGGCTTATCCAAAGGCGACAAGTCTCAATAAAAATATTTTGGAAAGTCTGTTCAGTCAGAGGAACCAGAGTTTGAGGTTGCAGATTCGGATATGCCACAAGATCAAGAGGAGAACCCGGGTAATGATAATGAAGAACCTAAGGAAAATGTTGCATCTAAACGTGACTGGTTCACCAAACCTACACAACCTCAAGATCTTACTGATCCTGATTGGAATGTTGGCAAGACTCCACAACAAGGACTGACTTAAAGTTGGTTAATGACTCTTGCATCTTCTACTGATAAACCGTCAAAGACCTTTGATTAATTGATGAGCACTCCTATAGACTTCTCTATATACATCATATACGGCCTGAAGATCTCTAATCTGACTCAACAAACCCTGTTAGGGCTAGCATTCAAACTTCTCAAAGGCACACGTTCCAATTATGTTGAGTTAGAATATGACTTTGAAGAATGTTACAAGGCTCTATCGGAGAAACTTGATTGGGAAAATCCAGTAGGCGGTGACTATCCATTTTGTTAGCCTCAATTATATTAAGTCAAACAAGAATGTTATCGGTCTTAGAAAGTCAAACTAGGTCTTGTATTGTAATAGACTAGTCGGGTTTAACGGGCTTGGACATTAAACTAATATTGTCTATGTATCGGGCTAAAAGCCCACGAGAAGCCAAGCCCGGCCCATTTAGAAGCCCATACGCCTCACCTAAGGCAAAAGGGTATAAATATCCCTTCACCACACTTGGTGAAGGGTGTTGGTTACTTTTTCTATCACTTGTAACTTTCCAATTCTCTCTAATCTATTTTCTCTCTCTACTTTCTCTCTCTAAGATTTCTTCTTATTTTCTAGCATCTTGGTATAGATTATAGTTGTGTAATGGATCCAATCTCTGTTTGGTGTATTGGTGATTTTGGTGAAGTTAGGGTTTTTGCGACACTTTAAAGTGTCGTCTTTATACTTAAAAAAAGACGACTATGATTATTGAGTGTTCGTGCTTTATGACTTGCGATTGCTGTGAAGAATGATTCATACTGCTGTTCGATCAAGAAGTATGTTTCTGTTGCCATGGTTCGTGTATTAATACTGCTTGAATATATGAGTTAGTACTGCTATCATTTGATTAATATTGCTCATAGTTTCAAGTTAATACTGATGTTACTACTGTTGACGTTAATTAGGTTTATGATGCTCTAATGGAAACTTACTACTGCTCGTTGTATTGTTACTACTGCCATTAAAGTTAGTGATGCTCAAATATTTTTAATACTGCTCGGGCCATTTGGTTAATACTGCTACAATATTCATTAATATTGCTGCTCGAATAGTTTGTACTGCTAGAGTTAGCAATTAATACTGTTAGTTATATGTTAGTACTGTTGGCTATGAGTTTGTACTGCCAGCTTTGACAGATATTGGACAGTACATGGATAGAGGATCTCGGACAACACACACAAAAGGAAGTTAATACTGCTAGGGTTAGCAGTTACTACTGTTGGACTTAAACCAAGGTTTGTGCTGCTCGTGTTATGGTTAATACTGCCAATGTAGATATTTTTTCTACTGTTGGTTACTTACTGATTGGTTAAGGGTGAAGTTAACAGATTCATTTTTACTTAAGTGTTTTAAAAGATTTATATTTATTGGATTAATTGATTACGAAGAAGGTTGTTTATTACTTATTTGAAGTTGAAGTGGAGTTTCTTAGATGCGTGTTCTTATCATATCTTAAAGTGGGTGTTACACTTTGAAGATAACTTTTTCGTGCTTAGAAACGATGTGGATGGGAGAGCGCGTTGAAAAGGATTGACAAATCTAGCAAAGGTGTGTGATCTAACTTATGGTGCTCAATGCTCACATTTGCTATCACTTTGGTCTGGTGTCTCATGGAAGATGAGGATAATTGTCAAGAGGTTGCGATCTACTTATATTTCACAGATTTATTTATAAGTTTGACGTCACGTGGATAGTACAAGATATAAGACACAAGTTTGGGTTATTCTACTTCTACATCAAGTTCGTTATACTTAGTTTTCTTCATCAGTGATCATTACATAGAGCCTACAGAATCTAAAGATTCAAGAGATGGTTAACATTATGGGATTTTCAGGGGAGGTTTGATTGAAGATAATGTTTATCATATACATGTGACATTGGGTGAAGGTTTTTATACTGTTAGTCATTATTACTATGCTAGTTGTGAGTTTCTACTAATCAAGTTCATTTTTTCTTATTGTGCGTATATGCATGGGTATTTGAGAGAGTTAGAAGGCTTGGTATTAGAAGTGTGAAGTGTTTGTGGTTGTTCCAAAATCAAAGTTGCATACTTTAGTCCCCTATTTGATTATGACAAAAAGGGGAAGAAGATTTACAAAGAAGATGTGCAACTTACAGATCCTTGGTGGAATTGCATGGTTCCTTATTCTTTCATATATATATAGCTTCAGGGGAAGTTCATGCTTATTTTGGTTTTGTCATTATAACTAGAGAAGAATTGTTGGGAGGAATTATATTTGAGTTGATAAGTCAAATCATATGAAAGATGAAGACTTAAAAGAAAAAGGTGGAATTTTTCAAAAGATGAAGATTTACAGAAGATTTCCTAGAGTAATTGTTAAAAGTTAGGGAAGATTTAGTTGTTTCCGATTACGTATACATTTGTAATTCCTAATATCTCTTTTTGTATATAAAGAGTATATTAGGTCATATAGTTTTTGTAGTGTGCTTCCCAAAATTGTAAAACACCAGGAAATAGTTTTGTGTGTGTGTGTGTTCTAGGCGTCAAGTTCTCTAAGGAGACGCATAGGTTTAGTGTTTTAGCCTCAAGGATCTTTGATTCCTTGTTATAGTTTAGATAACACGTTCTACCATTGATCAAGGTAGAATTAGGGTTGTACAGTAGTATGTTTCATAGAGAAAGATAATGATGAAAACCTTGTTAGAGTAACACTGATGTTCTTCTTCCGCTGCATGTTATATTCAATGTTATTATCCTAGATATAGATCTAAACAATGTGAGCTTACAACGATTCTTTAGTTTCCACATTCTGCTGATAAACCGTCAAGGACCGTTGATGAATTGATGAGCACTCCTATAGACTTCTCTGTATACATCATGAACGGCCTAAAGATCACCAATCTGACATAAGGAAACCTGTTAGGGACAGCATTTCCGACTTCCAAAGACACTCGTTCCAGTTATGTTGAGTTGGAGTATGACTTTAAAGAATGTTACAAAGCCTTATCAGAGAAACTTGATTGGGAGAATCCAGAAGGCGGTGACTATCCATTTGATCTTACCAAACCCCTACCTTTAGTTATGAGTAGAAATCATCAAAAAGTACCGGTTGATTACTTCTTCAACAACGATCTCAAGTATCTGCAAGGAGGAATTTCGACTATAACCTACATGACTTCTCTAACAAAAACAAAGGCTGCGCAATATGATCTTCCAGGCATTGAAGACATTGTTCTAAATATATGGGGTTCTGTTAAAATTGCCTATGATAAACATGCGTTATAGGGAATCTCACACTGGAGAGAACAATGTAAGACCTTCTATGGATATGCACGAGGCCTGGAATCAAGTCATGATGTATATTTTACGAAACGTATTCTGGCAGTAACTCAGGTCGAGGTAATGAGGAAACATGGGTATGGATATCTGAAAGAGATTGTAGTAAGAAGAGCCGATAACGACCTTTATAGATGTAACAACCCGAGTTTTACAACGCTTATGACGATCGCGAGTTCGACGTCATTATTATTATTTTACGGGTTTCCGTAAGCGAACATCGAAATTTAAAAATTTTATTTGTCGATAATAAATATTTTCGTATTTTATTACGAATAAATTGGAGAAAATTTAATAATTTTTATTTTTGACATTTCTAGAGTCACCGTTTGACCGCGAGTGCGTTAATCGTTTCGAGCCTCGTAAAATTTACGATGCACCTTGTTATTATTTTTATGATCATAAAATATTATTTTTTTGAACCGTGTCGTATTTGTTCCCCGACCTTGGCCAAAGCTTGCGTTTAAGACTCGTGTTTAATTAAAAGTGGGTACAAGTTACTTTTTTATTCAAAATATACACAAGTATTTAACAAAGGAGTAAAAAGAAACAAAATATATAATTTCACATGCAAAAGGCCATAGGCTGACGCCTAGCCTTACACACACACACTATTGTTTTCATTTTCAATATATAATGATTACACTATTTTGGTTGCTTCCAAGGTGAGTTAGACTTTTACATAAGCACAAGAAATTATTCATAGTCCCAAAAATTTGTTGTTCTCCTCTTTTCTTTGCTCTCTATCCGGCCACCAACACAAACACATATACAAATTTTATTTTCAACTTTTGATCAATAGTATTTATTCAAATATCATTCAAAGGTAGTTTGGATCAACTAAGAACCAAGTTTTAGCTTGTTCTTCCTCCCTTTTCCTTCTCGTGATCGAACGAGCCAAAACAAACACCCTTTGGTGTTTTAATTTTTCTAGCCATCCCCAAATGGTTTAGAAAATATTTATTTGATCATCCAAGCAATAAAAAGAGACATGCAAAAAGGTTTTGTTAAGGTTGAGTTTTATTGAAACAAAAGGGGGTTTTCGGTTTGGTTTTGGGTGATTGGTCGCGGGTTCGAACCGAGCAAGACACACAAAAGGGGGTGTGTGGATTTATTTATTTTGTTGACATATTAATATTTAGATTGGCCTAAGTTTTGCTTTGGTTTGGTTCGGGTTGTGGTGAGCCGCGGCTAGGAACAAAGGGACGAGACAAGTGCATTTTATTTTTCGACTTTGCTCCGTATAGCTTTGTGAGCCTTCCTTTTTATACTTATTTCGACTATTTCATTTATTTGATTCGACTTTGATAAATATGTATATATGTGATGAAATCGATTGAAACTTGCGGCGTTAGTATATTGTGATATTGATATTAAAGTAGGATTAGTATGAAATTATAAGGTATATTGGATGTATTTTTGATGAGTTTTTGGGTCGAAAACGAGTTTTAACGCATTTTGTATCGGGTCATTTTGACCAGAAAACAGTACCTATGTTTCGGGGTCCGAGATTTTGAAAAGATGGATTTTTGTTTATGAAATATAATAAAGCTTTCCTAGACGGACGTTTTGATATAAAATGGGACTTCTAACTCCCAATAACGAAGAAACTAGAGCTAGATCGATATATACACTTTAGTAGAAAAATAAGTCATTTTAATATATATATTAAATCTGACAGCTTTGGTAATTTGACGTTTTGAGCACTTTCGAGTCCGTTTCGGCCTTCCGGCGAAACACGAAAGTTGCTCGGAATGACGTTTTCTATAAAATCTCTTTTTGGTCAAAGTCACGAAAATGCGATATAGCGGGTCAAAACTGATGGTCAAAGTCTGCGTTTTTATTAAAAATGTCAAAGCTACAGCAGATTCTTGCAGGGGCATTTTGGTCATTTTCTGTCGAGTTTCGGGTCTCGGCTAAAACTAAAAAGTTGTCCGGAATATCGTTTCGCATAAAATTTCTTCTTTGTCCGAATCGTGAAAACGTGATATAACTGGTCGTTTGGAGCGGGTCAGATTTGATAAAATAAATAAACATAAAGTCAAAGTCAAATAAAGTCTAGCGTTGACTTTTAAAAGTCAACGGGTTGATACTAAACTTGTCGGTTGTTTATAAAAATAATAAACGCTATTATTTTTACGAGTATAACAATTTTGACGTAACGACTTTTATAAATGGATGCATTTCTAAAAATAGTAACTTTTTTGTAAACATACGGGATATAATCCCGATACGAGAAATAAATAACCACCTTGAACGTCGAGGATTCGACGAGACGAATTAATATTATTATGAATATAATTGGATAACGAGACTTACTAAAGATGGTAACTTTCCGAAAATGATAACTTTCTAAAAATAGAAAGTTTCTTAAAATAGAAAGTCTTCGAGTAAATTATAAAAGAACGATCGTAACCTAATATTGTAAGGTTTTAGGATCTAGCGCTCGTTATTTCTCATCACATTGTGTGTGTGTATATATATATATATATATATATAAGATTTTGTTGATACGATGTACACATCGTTGACTATACTTTTCGGAATAGTAATCGAGCGACATAAATTATAGGTCGTGATCGTGTTCATTTATTTTCTATGAATTGTTTCGGTTATTTGATCTTCGGTTTCGACCAAGGTGAGTTAATAGCCTCGCTTTTAAAGTTTCCAATGTTTTTAACTCCGCGAGGGGGGGGGGGGGTATATTGCTTGTTTTATGAAATTGAACGCAAACTGTTTTGATACTTGAATATGATTCCTTCACTACTGATTATATGTCTTTTTGTTGTGTGGCCGTTAGTTACCATGTGTTGGTGAAATTAAATAGATCTATTGGGTTTGACAACCCTGTCTGGGGTTTGAATCCGTTGGGACCACCCTGTCAAACGGACATTTTGTTATTAGTATTAGGAGAAGTGGCATACTTCTCGGACATGATTTCGTCCTACGGGATGAATGTGTTAAGTTTCGATACACGGGCTCTTTAGTTGGAAATCACTATTTTTATAACTTGACTTACGAGCCAACGTTATACGTTATGTGGAACCCAAAATATGCGTTCTATGTGTTAATTGTAAACTCTATGAATTCACTCAATGTTTTGTTGACTTTTTAAGCATGTATCTCAGGTTAATTGTTGTTGATGGCTGGATGGGATGGAACGCGGATATCAAGGACGATGTCTCGGTGAAGTAGTGTCAAGTCGTGTTGTGACTTTAAGAAATAATTTCTATAATGGTATTGGGACCTATGTAACTATAATCTTTCTAATAAATGAAATTGTGTTTTATAAACGTATCTTTGAACGTTTACTGGGACTCGTGTGCATGTATTAGGAAGTAGCACCCCTCATGTTGTATTGTTTTGTGGAACCCAAATTATGCGTTCTATGTGTCGATTATAAACTCTATGAATTCACTCAACGTTTTGTTGACGTTTTATAAAACTTGGAGTACAACTGTTTTTGAAAAATTTTCACGAGTCTTTCACCGATGTCCGGTATCCGCGCGCGCATCGTTCCTGATCCTTAGAAGCCTTATGTGGTATATTTGATTGCATATTATGTGCGTAACAAGTGGTTGACACTTGGTACAAGTAATGACTATATATATGTATATAGATGCATATATGGCATCCGTTTCATGGTATACGATTATATATATCTTGATATTTGCTTCTTGCGA